>JACXGJ010015277.1:0-13729 GCA_016801105.1 Esox niger | reverse complement strand
AATGAAAAGTTGTTACAGTGAATAATAATACATGCTGGCACAATTAATGCTACAACTATCACTATACCCTAGCATGGTTAAACCTCTTATATGTACAGTACGTGCCATTTGTAGATACTATAATTATAGCGTGTCCAATAAATGGAACGTAAACGTGATCATTTGACTTTTTTGATTGTAAATTATTCTGAGAGAGAAGTGAATTGGTTGAAACAAGTACATGTATTATGTTTAGAAACAATGGGGTTCCTGTGTGACATATCTTGCTTTAAAAGACAATTGTCAAACAAACAACATCTTATTACATTGGCTTTTTCAAAGTGAGTACTTTTCAGAGTCACTGTAAATCTGTAAAACACCCTTGGTGGCACGCTTCTTTCTCAAATTTATTTTCACTTTTATATATTTTTTTTATCTCATTCTGGCTGTGAGGCAGACCGTCTCTGTTTCTTTTTGTAGTTATCTGTCTTCTCTCAATCAGGTTACTGGTTTTGTGAGTGAAATTATTAATAATCCATTAGGAATGAATGTACAATCTGACCTTTTTTCCTGTTTTAAGTGTGTCCCTCTCCAATTGTGAAAAACTGAAAATCTAATCAAGCATTTAAAAAAAGCTCAGAAACGGTTATCATTGTGAATAAAAACATCTTTCCATGAATAAAAGTGCATAATTCAGTGCGATTAGGGACCACATTGTAGTGCCCTGTGACTAGATGTGAAGGTCCATCTCAAACTGGGTAATCCCTCCAAGGAATCTCAGAAACTGACATCTAAGCTCTTGCCCAAGTTGGTTATAGGAGATATGCACATAAAACACTAATGATGATTCCTTTACTACATGCAAACCTGCCAAGGGAATATTACAGGATTCTAGCCCAGTTTTAAAATTGCGCTGTACCCTGATTACTGGTTCAATAAAAACAGGCTTTTCTGGATTGTTAGATTTCAGAGTTTCTCTGATGCCTGCTGGCCCTGTGATAACCATATCATGCATTTCAGCCCGAAACCCAGCACCTCTCCAGAGCTTGTGGCACTGTGGCGATTGATGTGGAAGTAGCGTTGTTTGTTATATGACATCTTTCTTTTGCAAAGGAGTCGGAATGATGCCGGGCGAAGGCTGTTTGTGGCCGTGGGCAGGATTTCCCTTCAGGTTTCATTGGTCGATTGCTTTGAGGCTTTTTGTTTTGCCAGCCAGTGGCCATGTGACGAGGCAGGGTGGCTGTGGTTTTCATCATCAGGGGCATAACAGGTGTCGGAAGCCTTTGCCTCTCCGACTTAAAGGCTATCCACACCACATTGACTTTCTGTCAGCACTTCCCCCTTATTGTTGTGAGTTTGATTAAAAAAAGAAGACAAGAACATTTTATTACTCAAGCTGGAGGAAGAAGAATATAGCCCCTCATACAGATGACCAAACATTGCCACAGCAACTAAAGACAACCTGAAACCTCAGGATGGAAATGTGAAGGGATACTTGCAGTTTTGCTGGTGGGGAAATGCATTTCCAGAGGTGACAAGTAGACTGAACTTGTGTTTGTTTTTATGTAGTCAGTCAAACCTCAGATACTATAAGTAACAGCATACTAGTCACATTTCACTTAGGAATGCATGCTGAACAGGTTCTAGAGCTATCAGTCGTTACATGACTGGAACCAGAAATGTATTAATGTGTCTAGTTGACAATGGTTAATCCACGTGTGATGGTGTTTTAAGGTTTTAACTGATGTTTTGTTAGAAAAAGTTTTCATTGGAAGTAAAATATTTTAAGTGTAAAACATATTATTATGAAAACATTAAATAATTATTTTGTAACTTTTTTGTAACCCTTTGGTTACACCTAACTATTTTGTAACAGTGGAACCAATATGTTGTTATTACGGTAATGGCATAGTAATAGGAACAACTTATTGGAAAGTGGAAAGTACTCTTTTCTTGCATGTGTCCTTAAATAGCTCTGCCTAATGTCAAACCTATGGTGAAAATGATATTGAAGAGTAATGGGAGGCATTGCAGAAAAAAATAACTGTGACTGCGGGTGGTATATGTGCATGGTGCGTCCTCTAAATCGGAACAGAGTGAAACAGAGTGAAACAGCTTCCAGATGTCTGAGGTTCCTGCAGGCCCCACCCAACCCATATGCTCAGTCTAGGAGGGGGTGCTCATAGTGAAATTGGGCACATTCTGAGTAATCATTAAGTTCCCATCTTCCTGAAGGGGGGCTTTTATTAATAAAAGCCTTTTCATCTTTCTCTCTTTCTCTTTTCTCTCTTTGATTAGGAGGGGGAGGGAGGGGGGAGGCGTTGAGGATAATAGTTAAGTCCTGTGAAGAGGAAGGGGGCTGGGCTGGCTATGTCTGGTGTCTAGGGGCAGGGGGCTGATGGGATGTTTTTTAAACATGTGTTTAGTGGAAGGAAACCAGGGATAGAGAAGGAAAAACGACATCCTCTGTTGTAAATGCTTCCAGTTCATGTACCTTATTTCCCTTGCTATTGTCAAATTGTGCTCTTTAGTCCCAGGATGTCCGAGGGGGCTTATGCTACATTCTTTTGGCCACACCTTCTTTCTTCTAGGTAAAGTGGGCAATATGACAACATCATATGTAGCTTGGAGACTTCTTGCTTATAGAAAACAGCTGGAAAAACAACAACAAAATCTGACATACAATATGGGTTGAAAGCAGCAATGTTATTTCTGCTGTCGCTGAAGTATGTAATGTGGAAATATCCACATGAGGATGTCATATTGCTGAATCTCAAATGGCTAAGATGTAAAACATGTATTTCTGAGATGCTGGCAGATCACACATTCGTATACTGTACATAATGCCTAGGCTAAGACTTGTCAGTGTTTGTTTTCCATCTGATATTACGAAGTATATGATTATAATGCAGACACCTTTGTTTAAAGACCAGGGCTCCTTTAAGTAACTAGGTAAACAGGTAGATGAGGAGATGAGTTGGGGGTTTGGTAAAGCTTGGGACAGTTGCAAAAAGGATTTTGTAGTTCCCCAGTTCCCATTTCAACACTTGCCCCTGCCAAAACCAGGTGTCACTTTGTATTTATGGCTGCTGTCAGATGCTGATATGCTCCAGAACATATAGGATTCCATTATTTTCACTCATATGAGAGTGTCACGCTTGATTCTTGGACTGTCATGAGTACTATTTGAAACGTTGTACTTTGGCATTTCTATGTCAAATTGCTCACCTTGAAAATGAGTGCATAACTGTAGCATCCAGCTGAAAGACCTGATCAGAATAAAAGACCAGAAAGGGATATCTAACTACAGTAGACCGTATGGGTTTCATAGCTTTAAAACGTAGTGAATGGACCTGTTCTTCAGAGACTGTGCCAAACTTAGCTAATGCAAGCCCATGCAGTTAGGTTAACTAGACTCTCTACATGCTATTGATAGCTATTTGCAGCCCACTGGAGTTCATTAATTAAACAATGGGTGTAAATCAAACAGATTTAATTTCATTTTAGGAGGTTACACATTCATAATTAAAAAGATACATTTATGACTTATAAACTGAATAATAATTAATCTCCTTGGGGCAAAGGGTTTTACAAAGATTATTTCCATTATCTTCCATTTTGTTTGGCACAGACCGCAATATAACATAGTAAAGTTGATTAAGATGCGCTTAGTGGATTAACAGATATCGTTCCTTGGGCTACTCATAAAGAATAAAATCAATCTTTTCCCTTTCTTCTAAAGCCTTGGGATCACCCTTCCCGATTTAGCAGACTATGATTCATAAGCAGGTTCCTTAACATGTGGATCTGAGAGATTACAAATGATGTTTACCATTGGTAAGATTACCAAAATGTGGATAAGATGCATGTTTACAGTCCTTGTTTTCTTTCAGCGATTACTGACAATAAATTGCAGCAGGGAAAAAAGAAAATGTCCACAGTATCCTGCAGTTATGCAAATATCTTATATCATCTTTCAGCACGATTTTACTCTCTTTTACTTCATTTACAGAAAGCTTTGTCCGATATGTTCTTTATTTCCCTGCACTGTGTCTTTATGAAGCTGGCAATGTCCATATTGCAATGAAATCAGTTTGTGTTTTGACTCAAAGCGTTCAGTTGCAGTCAAACCTGGAAAGCTTTGAAATACATTGAGCTCGTTTCATGGTGAGTTGACAACGGAGCACTCCAGCAGTTAGCAGTCAAACAGAAAATGGGGAGTGTCAAGCAGTAAGCCAAATCAAGACAGATCCTACTCCCAAATGGGTTTAAGCGTTGTACCGATTTCACTTTTCTCATTTGGCTTGTTCTCCCCCCACCCGCCCCTTTAGCCAAGCTGAAGAAATTAGCCTATTATGATGGCTCCACCTGGACTGGCTGTTGGCTCTCGACTCAAGAGTGATGGGCAGAGAAGTCTTGGCCGTTTTTGTCACCTGTCGAGGCTTCTGGGTAATAACGTGGCTGCGTGTCTGGCAGGAGACGAAGGGGGTGGGGGCAAGAGGTGTGAAGCAAAAACAAACAAACGCAAAGAGAAATACATTGCGGCGAACAGAAGCATTCGATATATGCAGCCGTGGCGAGATTGCTTGTCGTCGGGGTCAGTTGTGATTTTACAAGGGAAAGGCTTTGATTGGCAGACGCGTATATAGGGTACGCATCACATTCAGATGCATTGCCATGGCAGCTGATGTCGTATGTAGAGGAGAAGCAGAGGCGATGCAGAACAAGTGCCGGGCAAAAAAAGGGAGACGGCGTTGGATTGATTTATTCCCACTGCCTCAGTACAAAAAGGTCACTTTGATCAATGCTGCATAATTGGGACTGTATCAGGATCATATCGGGTCATTTTACTGTTTAATGATGAAATATTAAATATTGGGTGGATAAGATTGCAGTCATTAGCGAGCACTTTCAATTATACCTCTTTAATTAATTTGAACCTGACCCCCAAGCCCGATACTTTTGAGTAGACTGACTTAAAAGCTCTCTCTACCAAAACCACAACATCTCAGTCGGTTGTATCCACTTACAGACTGATAAACACACCCCGATCTTATGTCACCGACAACATTATTCTGAAAATATACTAATCCAGCAGCAGTTACTGCACATGTACTGAATGTTAGTTAATCGTTGAGATCCACTGGCTTCTGTAAATCAAGCATACAGAGGATATTTTCATATCTGTAATATAGAATGCATTACATAGTTTTTAGCAAGGTAGTAGATACAGTAGACTAACAGTTAAAACATCTTACTGAACATCTGATTGAGCATCAAACCAAAAGGCTGCTGGATTGAATTGCTGAGCTAGCAAGGGAATACAAATAGTTCTGTCTCTATTTAATACTTAAACCTTATTGCTCATGTAAGTTTCTCTGTATAAATAAAACTCCAAATCAAAAATCAATGATCATGCTATATAACATGAAAATCTAATTGTTTTTACGGGTCATTCTTGCCGATTTCACAATCGAGCGGTGCACCACACTCACCTATTGGCTGCATTCCTTGTGACAACGAGTGTGCCCTAACCCTTCACTTCTAAACTTGATGCTGTATATGAACATCTCTCAACGTTTAAAGTCAAAGCTTTCAATAAACGAAACCATAGTCTGGCATGGCAGACTTTTCCGACATCCAGAAGAATAATTATTTGTTCTACATCCATAAATGACCTGCGTTCTCTAAATGGTGGAGCATCACAGACACCGCAGTGCACGCAGAGGCCAGTTGGAGTACTAAAAGCACTCTAACGATGTGTCCGGAATCATGTTTCCTAATGATATAGGGGAAGATGAATTATACTCGGTTTGGGTCATAATTATACATCCACTGATCCATTCGACTGACTAGACCAAGGCCACGCACTGTCCCCTTTTACCCCTCCTCTCCACGCCTCAAGTTTCCTCTGATCCAGCAACACACACAAACTTCCTTTCAATATGCATGTGTTTTCTTCATCTGTATATTTCTTTATTCTATCATTTTATTAAGTGAGCTTGATGATCTCATAGCCCCTCTGGGGGAAGAGTAACACATTTATGTATATATACAGTATATATTACAAATAAAAGATTCTGACAAGCATAATTGTTTTTTGTGAAAGGACAATGCAATGTGGGAGGAGGACTTCTGTAACAAATAGGGCTGTATCTTTCCTTAAGTCTTTCCCCTGTACATCTGGGCTAGGGGAAGTCCTTGGCTCACTCTCACATATCCTTTAGGGCTACACTCTTACATTCCTCTGGCTGACATTAGGATCATTTCTCCAGAATACTTAGTGGGTCTCTTCTTTATATGTGAACTGTACTTTGGCCTAAGGAGCTTAAGATTAAGATGCTTGAGAAATTACTCTTCCAGTTTTATGACCACAGTTGAAATTATTCGATTTTTAGGTTTGACATAGTTTATTATGTTTTCACAGGGATTATGTCTTACAGTGTGTTTGAAATTCGCTTCTGGATAGAGTGGAGGCTTGATAGTGAATCATTTGCCTCATGAATTTAAAGGGTTCAAGGAGCCTTTTGGAATCCTTTTTCTGAGATTTTTGACAAAGCCTGAGTACTCAATATTTCCTGAGGAGAAGGAATCTCTATTGAGGGCTTCTGTAAAAATGGCCTTTAGTGTCCTGGAAACAGGATGGGAGGCAATTTTCTTTGAGGTAAGCAGAATCAGTGCTTGATTTAATAAATCTCTATGAGATGCTCCCATTCACCCTCCTGAGTGGAGAAGGAGAAGTAATCTTGGGATGTCTTAATTTCTTGACATCAACATACTACACAGATTAATGAAGCCCGGGGAGATTGTGAAGAGGGGAAAAGATTGCTTATCGATCCATATCAAAATTTTCATGCTAATCCGGGTAGGGAGACAGAGTGTCTGGTATCAGAGTTAATAATCTGATTTCTAGGCTGTCTGGGACAATTCCAGTGAACGTGAGGGACTAATCAGAGCACCCGTCTCCCCATCTCAGAGCTGCTGCCTTGGCCAGCCATTCACATCCCCCTACGCCACCCCCCACTGCGCCGCCTCCCTGGCCCCTGGCCCCAGCCACCAGCAGGACAGTGATTGAGGATATGATGGAAACATGTTGACAAATTAAACATTTTAACATTTTGGAGGAGATTTGAGCCGTGTCGGTGGAGTTGGATGGAGAGGATGGCGTGTTGAGTGGTCAAATGGCTCATTCATGCTTTGTGGTCATATGACTCATCCATACTATACCCCTGCAGAGAGAACTGGTATATGCCAGATTTTCAATTTTGGTGATGAGAGTGATTTATTGATTTCACCTTTGACCTTTTGATAAGGTTGTGTGATCACAATGAGAGTGCCACTGATGGACAGTTTTTTTTAATGACTGTTCAACCATTTTCGAATGACCTATTATTTGAACAGGTGGTCATTCAAAGTGTACTTAGTGTCTTCCCATAGATGTGTACATGAGTTATCCTTTGTACTAAAGTGGTCTTATTGGCTATATCTGTGTGTACCCACACAGTGTGTCCATGCTGGCTAAGGAGAAGCTTCTCAGGGAATGGTGTGGTTGAAGTATTTTCTATCATTTTAAAAGGTGTGTTTGTTTTAGGTCCTAGCTTGTGTGAGTGAGTGTTTCAGGTCTAACCATGCGTGACAAAGTTTGGCAGACAGGTGTCCTAAAGTATTAGAGGGTGGTTATATAAACATGAACATAAGAAAACGAGCTAGAAATGTGTGTGTTTATTTAATTTTTTTAAATGAACTTTTACATTCCTCCTTGGGTGTGTTTCAAGATCTGTATGAATCAGTGTCTTGTATGGATCTGTAAAATAAAAGTTTTTGGGGCCATCAGCCTGACCCTCCTGAGCAAAAACATGTAGAAATGATTGTCCTTGTTGCATGTCTGACAATAACTGGCAGGAACACCCCATCCATTTGGTAATTATACAATGATTTAGTGGGACAGTTCCTGTCCTTTGTGTTCATTTGTTTGCCAAGGTAAAGTAATGCCAATAAATATTTGGGGGAGTGTTTTAGATATGTCTGATTTTAGGGTAAATAGCCACGTCTCCAAAACGTTATCGGAGTTTGTCCTCGTTAAAGTACACATTACTAAAGGACATCTATCGCTCTGCCCCCGTGCAGCTCTGGTACTCTGATCACTGGTTCACCTTATCCCGACCTACAGGCAGAAATTAAAATCTGCTAAGCCTGTGGTCAAGTCTGTAAAAAGATGGACCAATGAGTCTAAGGTGGAATTACAAGCCTGCTTCCAATCTACTGATTGGAGTGTCTTTGAGACCAAGGACGAGGCCTACAGAGGTGGAGACAGAATCCCGTATAATCAGGACAGAAACATATTGACAAGGTACGTAAAAGCAACAAAGAAGAGCTAAGCTGAAAAACTGGAAAACATCTTCACACGGCCTGCAGCCACCCACCAACTACAGGAGACCATCCCCCCACACTGCTGGATCTCAATGACCGGCTGACTAACTTAATGCTTTTTATTTTAGGTTTGAGAGGCCCCCAGTCACACCTCTCCCCAACTTCAGCACCATCTTCAAACCGTCACCTTCCACCACTGCCACCCTGTCACCTCCCTTCACCTGCACTAACGATTTGTGAAGAGGGTGTACGGCAGCTCTTTCAGGGGCAAAAGTCCAAGAAGGTTCCTGGTCCAGACGATGTCACCATCCTGCCTGAAAATTTGTGCTGAACAACTGGCCCCCATCTTTTCACAGCTCTTCATCCGATCTCTGATGCTGTGTGAAGTTCCCTCCTGCTTTAAACGCTCCACAATTATCCAAGTCCACAAAGAAATCCTCCAACTCTGAATTGAATGACTACAGATCTGTTTCCATCACATCTGTGGTCATGAAATGCTTTGAAAGATTAGAGTTGGTACACCTGAAGGACATCACAGGCCCATTGCTAGACCCCCTGCAGTTTGCCTACTGGGCTAACTGATCTGTGGATGATGTTGTCAACATGGGACTGCACTACGTCCTGAAACAACTTGACTCTCCAGGGACATGCAAGGATCCTGTTCGTGGACTCTGTGTTCAACACCATCATCCCAGACATCCTCCATACTCATCTCATCAAGCTCACTGTGCCAGCCTCCAAACTGTCGGTGGATCACAAACTTCCTGACCTACAGAAGTCAGGAGTTGAGACTGGGGAACACCACATCCAGCACCCAGGCAATCAGTACCGGCGCCCCCCAGGGTGTGTGATCTCCCCACCACTCTTCTCCCTCTACACCAATGACTGCACCTCAAGAGACCCATCTGTCAAACTATTGAAGTTCGCAGACAACACTATGTTCATCCGCTTCATCCAGGACGATGACGAGTCTTCCTACAGATAGAAGGTTGAACAGCTAGTCCCCTGAAATGGTCAGAACAACCTGGAGCTTAACTCGCTCAAACGTGTGGAGATGTTTTTGGACTTCATGAGTAGCCCCCTGAATCTGCCCTCCATCACAGTTCTCAACAGCTCTGTGTCTGTTGTGGAATCCTTCAGGTTTCTGGGATCCACTATCTCCCAGGATCTAAAGTGGGAGCCCAACACAGACACCGTCATAAAAAATACCCAGCGGAGAATATACTTCCTGTGCCAGCTTAAGCTTAACCTGTCCATGGAGCTGCTGATCCACTTTCACACCGCCATCTTCCAGTCAGTTCTCTGCACATTCATCACTGTTTGGTTTGGTACTGCCACGAAACTGGAAAGGAACAGACTACATCGGACAGTCAGAACTGCAGAAAAGATCTTTGGTGCCAGCCTGACCTCCATCCAGGATTTTTACAAAACCAGAGTGAGTAAAAGGGCAGGTAACCTCACTGCAAATCCATCACACCCTGGATAAAAAGTGTTCCTGCCCCTCCCCTGTGGTAGGCGCTACAGAACACTGTACGCCAAAAATAACAGACACAGGGACAGTTTCTCTCCACTGGCAATCACTCTGAAGTCACTTAGTGCCAGGCACAATCCCTGTATAACCACCCAGTAACTCTGACCCTAACATCCACCTGTCTGCTACTTATTTATTAACTTTTTTGTCATCCTGTAATTCAGTGTTGTTGATACTGTATACAGTGGATATAAAAAGTCTACACACCCCATTCCAGTTTTTTGTGATGTAAAAGAATGAGACAAAGATAAATCATGTCAGGATTTTTTCACTTTTAATGTGACCTATAATGTGAACAATTCAATTGAAAAACAAACTGAAATCTCAGAGGGGGTATAATTAAAAATAAAAACCTTACAATAACCTGGTTAACCTTTACACAGTAACTTTCTACTGATAAACCTTTCTAGCCACTCTCCAATTTACCCCTTACTACAATTTGGTGACCCCGATGTGATGTGTAGCGGGTTATTTCCTCCTTCACATAACAGACAATAATATCTTCTGAAACTAGCTTTGGAGGGGTTGATTTATCAGAATTGGCAACTCAGTTGTAAGGGCGACTCCGATCGCATTCAGACACCTGATTCGCTGTTCCTCCTTCACTGATATGAGCCAGTACACGCAAGTGGATCTGGGATTATTTGATGTCTCCTCTGGGGCGGGTAACCTATTAATTTCCTGCTGGGAAGTGATTTTGTGTTGGCCTGCTCACCCTAGATTTCTTTCAGAGACTCAAAGTTTACATTTCCTCATTTTAATTTGTGTAACATGTCTTATTTTTCTATTCAGATTGCGAGCAAAACCAGATATTCAAGCCAATAGGGCAAACAGATGCATTTCTAGACAGGTAGGCTGATTTTACAACTGAATCTCTTAGTACAGCCCAGGCCAGTGGGTTTAATTGTAATAGCAATCCTCTGCAGGTTTTACAGCAAAAGATTTAAATTCATTAATAAATAGGAATACAGAGAACAAGACTCAGCTATTGGTAGTCTTCTGTGTTGAGACGCACACACTGCGATGAAACCGTTATTGATATTTGCGCGTTAGCAGAGTGCATTACTATGATGGAACACTTAGCCTAACTGAGATTCTCTTGTTGTGGCAAAGTGTCTAAAAAGTCATTGAACCGCAGTAAGCGTTGTAAAATGATGGAACATCTCACTGAGGAATGCTTTAATCTCCATAGATGCTGAGCCCGCTCCTGTACTCTCTTTACCCATGACTGCCTGGCAACCCACATCTCCAATACCAACATTATGTTTGCTGATGACACCACCATCATAGGCCTGATCTCTGACAATGACGAGTCAGCCTATGAAGACGAGGTAAGGTCACTGACTTTGTGGTGTCAGGAAAAAAAACTCCAGCTCAATATCAGCAAAATGAAGGAGATTGTTGATCACAGGAAGCAGTGGCGAGAGACCACGCCCCCATACACATCAATGGGTCTGGAGTAGATAGATATCACAACATCCACTTTCTTGGTGTCAACTTCAGCGATGATTTGACCTGGTCTCATCACATCTTCGTTAAGGAGACCAGGAAACGGCTCTTTATACGCCGATTATGGCATGGATTCCAGGATACTCACCAACTTCACCACATGCATAATCGAGAGTATCCTGTCTGGCTGTGTCACCGCCTGGTATGGCAGCTGCACCGCCCTCGACCGTAAAGCACTTCAGAGGGTGATTTAAACAGCAGAGTGCATCACAAGGTCTGACCTGCCATTCCTGCATGATCTCTATGCAGACAGGTGTAGGAGGGGCTGTTTACCAAGCTATTCCGTCCAAAACGAACAGGCTATGGGACAGTTTCTTTCCTCAGGCCGTAAGGCTGCTCAATTCAGGAACCCCTCTTCCTTTCCATCCATAGTCCCATGCACATCTGTCACTTTATATCATGCTCATCTGCCAATCATTTCATACACACCTGTCACTTTTACATTGCACTACGGTTGTACAGTTATACAGTTGTATTATGTTATTATTGATTGTTCAAGTTATTTTCTTATTTTTATATTATAACTACTGTTACTTTTTTATATTTTAACTGAACTGTTGGGAGTAGGAAACCCAAGCGTTTCATTGCCATAACTTGTTATTGCAAATGACAAATAAACCTCTTGAACTTTCTATTCAACGTATGTTGTTCTGTACACACTTCTGCTTCAGATGAATTAATAGGCTAATCCTGGTGCAGTGCACTGAGTTTTTATTTAATGTTTAAACTATGAGCAGCAAATTGTCTTTTATTAACATTTAGTTTCAATTATATCTCTGTATAATATTACAAATCTAAAAACATATAACTAAGTTACCTTTAATTTTTAGTGGTTTAGGTTTTAGTGGTTGAAAATGAATTTCTACTCATGCCTTTTTAGATACCAGACCCAACAAATTATCTTGTTATAAATCATGCAGCTAAGTACAGGGACATACAGAGTTCCTTACGTATGTTTTTCAAAATGTCTATGTCATTTAGCTGTATTTTACTGCATTTTCTTTTATTTCTTTCATTTTCATAGTACAAGTTATTTATTTCCTGCTCCTTAGGAAGTGAGGGAAAAACCTAGCTAACACTAACAACTGTTTGAGACTTCTGGCTTGCTTGTAGACTCAGCTCTCTCAAAGGAGGATTAGAGTACTGTTTATCTCCTTTTACACTCATTGTGACAATAGGTTATGTATGTGAACATGCTTCCTGTAGAGAAAGCCGGCAAATAATGTGTCTGCTGTGACGTAATTGCAGTCCCTTCTTTGTACATGTGCCCATGTTGTTGTAAACATGTTTTTCTTAAGATTGTTAAGGAGATGCAAAATGTATTCTGGTGAAAGAATCAACATGGCAGATTGTCCCTCACAAAGTTACTTAGACCCACATTATGGGAATGCTAGTGTTGGGTGCTGTAAATGGAATGCTAACATTGGGTATTCAGATTGGAAGTTATGAATGACCGTTTTGTGCTGGTATTTCTTTTTTGTGTTCAGTTTCTGATTTTAGGATTAATAGCCATGTCTCCAAAAAGTTATTTGAGCTTATCCTCGTGAAAGAGACCTCCCAACACGTTGTGTTGTCATATTTAGGAGTTTGTCATCGTTACAGAGACCTCCCGAGACATGGTGTTGTAGTCACATTCAGGAGTCTATATTTAACAGAAGCTCCTAGCTATAGTGTCTTAAATACTTATGGTATAATTAGTAGACTGTTAAGCTAGTTCGGAGGATGTTGAATCGTGTTGGTGTGTATCTATGTTTTGTATTGTAACTTCTTGATTGGAATATGTTGTTTACTTTGGAATAAAGATGACTACGTCATTCCTCCTTCATCCTAATACTCAAGCTCGTTGGGCTACTGGTAATTACACACACACACACACACACACACACACGGGCACACACAAGTAAGTCAAACTTGACTGGCTGTGAAACATGAACTTTTTAATGTTTGGCTTGTGACGAAAGATTAGCTACCTTTACTAAGAACTTCCAGCATATCATGGTCATTTATGATTGCATATGTTTTACAAACAATATGAAGTCAGATTATACATTTATATTTTATATATCACTACGGTTACGTTCCCTTGCACTCATTTCCCTGATAGCCTAGTGTAAACCTTTACAACCACTCTCCCATTTACCCTCTGTCATGTCCTGGCTATGCCCCTAGCCATCTTTGCGCTGGCTGGGGCCATAGCCAGGACATGGCCTAAATAGGTGGCTCTAGCCACCTCTATGTGCTTTGGTTTCCCCAATTGGAGGCAGGTGTTCGTTATTGCCTCCAATTGGGGAACCTACTTATGTTGAATGTTTGTGCACGTAGTTGTGGTTTATTTTGGTT
>JACXGJ010015276.1:0-13732 GCA_016801105.1 Esox niger | reverse complement strand
AAGCTTCATCTAAACCTAACCTCACATTAACAAGAAGCTTCATCTAAACCTAACCTCACATTAACAAGAAGCTTCATCTAAACCTGAACTCACATTAACAACCTAACCTCACGTTAGCAATAAGCTTCATCTAAACCTAACCTCACATTAACAAGAAGCTTCATCTAAACCTAACCTCACATTAACAAGAAGCTTCATCTAAACCTAACCTCACATTAACAAGAAGCTTCATCTAAACCTAACCTCACATTAACAAGAAGCTTCATCTAAACCTAACCTCACATTAACAAGAAGCTTCATCTAAACCTAAACTCACATTAACAACCTAACCTCACGTTAGCAATAAGCTTAATCTAAACCTAACCTCACATTAGCAATAAGCTTAATCTAAACCTAACCTCACGTTAACAAAAAGCTTCATCTAAACCTAACCTCACATTAACAAGAAGCTTCATCTAAACCTAAACTCACATTAACAACCTAACCTCACATTAGCAATAAGCTTAATCTAAACCTAACCTCACGTTAACAAGAAGCTTCATCTAAACCTAACCTCACATTAACAAGAAGCTTCATCTAAACCTAACCTCACGTTAGCAATAAGCTTAATCTAAACCTAACCTCACGTTAACAAGAAGCTTAATCTAAACCTAACCTCACATTAACAAGAAGCTTCATCTAAACCTAACCTCACGTTAGCAATAAGCTTAATCTAAACCTAACCTCATGTTAACAAGAAGCTTAATCTAAATCTAAACTCACTATAACAAGAAGCTTTATCTAGCCCCTACCTCACGTTAACAAGAAGATTCATTTGAAACATCTACAAACTGACAATGTAAACAGGTGATTTGTCATTAGCGTGTTGTTTTCTATTTCCAGTCATTTTCATTGTATTGTATTGCTCATGGAGGATCTTGTTCAGATTTTAAAAAGATTTGTAATCCCTCAGATATTGTAAATAATTGGAAAACATTGATACATGCTTTTGAAGTCATAAAACTTGTTTTTGACATTGAGATTTTTTTTTAAGCCTACTGGAAATACCTACAAACCATTATGTCTGGAATACGGAAGTGCAAAGTTTATAATAAAAAAAATTCAATTACAAAGAAAATTGTTGAGAAGTTTTTAAAAAACTGATGTCTCGCATGGCAGTCTTCATTCAGTTTGATGAAATACCCAGCTTAGCTGGGTTTCTATCAGGATGCAGGAACCAGCTAATGAACTGAGATGTATGTAAGCCCGTGTTAAACTGGGAAAATTACCCTGCAGAACCCAACAGCCAATGACAGAGAAAGGAGTAGAAAATTAGAAAGGCTGAGAAAACCGATAAGACATAGATAAGACTCCAACAGAGATACCACTCACCAAATCAAACAACAGAGGTACCACCAACCAAATCAAACAACAGAGGTGCCACCAACCAAATCAAACAACAGAGGTACCACCGAACAAATCAACCAACAGAGATACCACCAAACAAATCAACCAACAGAAGTACCACCAACCAAATCAACCAACAGAGGTACCTCCAACCAAATCAACCAACAGAGGTACCACCAACCAAATCAACCAACAGAGGTACCTTCAACCAAATCAACCAAGAGGTACCACCAACCAAATCAGCCAACAGAGGTACCTCCAACCAAATCAACCAAGAGGTACCACCAACCAAATCAACCAACAGAGGTACCTTCAACCAAATCAACCAAGAGGTACCACCAACAGAATCAGCCAACAGAGGTACCTCCAACCAAATCAACCAAGCGGTACCACCAACCGAATCCACAAAGGCAGATGCAGGTCAAGTGAGACGAATGAAGATGGCGAAGCTTGTTAGGAGGTGGAGGAGGGCCGTCTTTACAAACCCATTTTGATATTTTATGTCCACTCTCTCTCCGTTAATAATAGACACTGTCCTCTCTCTCCAGTAGTCATAGACGCTGTCCTCTCTCTCCGTTAATCATTGACTCTGTCCTCTCTCTCCGTTAATAATAGACACTGTCCTCTCTCTCCAGTAGTCATAGACGCTGTCCTCTCTCTCCGTTAATCATTGACTCTGTCCTCTCTCTCCGTTAATAATAGACTCTGTCCTCTCTCTCCCTTAATAATAGACACCGTCCTCTCTCCGTTAATAATAGACTCTGTCCTCTCTCTCTGTTAATAATGGACACCGTCCTCTATGAGCAGCACACAAGTCATACCATCATGCTCTCTGCCCATGACAACCCTGTAACCGAGAGACAGGAAATCCAACTCGAATTAAATCCTCGGTATTGCCACAAGAATCAGTCCATAAACACCCCTGTCCATTTCCTGAACGCATCAGATTGTATAAGCAATGTCTATAAACAGCATCTCAACGAGGAGTTACCGACGGTTACACAGGTCACACCAGCGCAGGGGTCAGAGACATCGCACGTGTCATCTAAACTGAATTGGCAGAAAATTCTGAGCCTCGGTGAGGAGAGGAGTGGTGAGGAGACAAGGGGAACTGACAGGAGTGGGGTGAGGGGATATGGCATGAGCGGACAGGACTGGAAAGGAGAGGAGAGGTGAGGTGAGAAGGAATGCAGCCAAGTCCCGGATGCTCCATTTGCTTTAGACTGTAGGCTTTATAATACTGGCAGGGGCATTTGCATTTTGTAGCGAGAGGGAGAGCCCTCTCCTTGGTCTGTCTTTCCATAATACACACACACACTACTATTCAAAAATATATGGTCACTTTGAAATATCGTTTTTTTGGAAAGCCACGCATCTTTTTCTCCATTAAAATAACGTCAATTGATCAGAAATACAATATAGACACAGACCAAATGAAAAGATGCTGGAGGAGTGCTTGACGCAACCTATCAAGCATGGTGGAGGCAATGTGATGGTCTGGGTGTGTTTTGATTGTGGGAAAGTGGAAGATTTGTACAGGGTAAAAGAAGAAAAGCTATCTCTCCCTTTTGCAACACCATGCCATAACCTGTGGACAGTGCTTGATAAGAAACAGTTTCCTCCTACAACAGGACAACAACCCAAATAACAGCTCCAGACTGTGCAAGAACTATTTTTGGTAAGAAGCAGTCAGCTGGTATTCTGTCTATAATGGAGTGGCCAGCACGGTCGCTGGATCTCGACCCTGCTGACCTGTTGTGAGAGCAGCTTGACCGTATGGTACATAATAAATGTCCATCAAGTCAATCCAACTTCTGGGAGGTGCTTCAGGAAGCATGGGGTGAAATCTCATCAGATTACCTCATCAAATTGACAACTGGAATACCAAATGTCTGCAAGGCTATACCTACCAAATTAATGCAAATGGAGGATTCTTTAACAAAAGCAAAGTTTGAAGGAAACAATTATCATTTCACTTAAAAATTGCAATATTTCCTGTTCATTTCCTATTCCATTCCTATTGATTTTCTTGTATTTCCAATTCAAATTAGTTTTATTCATGAGAACAAGAACATTTCTAAGTTATCCCAAACGGTAGTGTATGAATACATTTCTCTCTCCATGACATTCCCTCCATCCTCACCTCTCAACCCCTATTCCTCCCTCTCCACCTTACTTTCCCTCTTTTCCTGGTATATCCTGAGGCATGTGCTCTAGGCACTTCCTGGTATATCCTGAGGCATGTGCTCTGGGCACTTCCTGGTAGATCCTGAGGCATGTGCTCTGGGCACTTCCTGGTATATCCAGAGGAGTGTGCTCTGGACACTTCCTAGTAGATCCAGGGGCATGTGCTCTGGGCACTTCCTGGTATATCCAGAGGAGTGTGCTCTGGACACTTCCTGGTAGATCCAGGGGCATGTGCTCTTGACCCTTCCTGGTAGATCCAGGGGCATGTGCTCTGGGCACTTCCTGGTAGATCCAGAGGTGTGCGCTCTGGGCCAAGGCTCCCATTGAAGGCAGCCAAGGATCTGGGGGATGAGAGCTGGTTCCCCATGTTCCATTACCCAAACAGCCAACCCCCTCCCCTCGTCGTCAGTGTGCGCTCTGCTCCCCGCGCTGCCACTTCCTCTATAAAAGCCCTGGCGCAGCTCCCTGTGCCCATTAGCAGGCGCTAAATAACTGTTAACAGTATATTACCCAGACTCCTCTGCTTCAGCTGGTAGACCCAATCATCCTTCAAAGCTTTGCGCGCAATTACGCCAACGGTTATAGAGCGATGCTGCTTCACGTCCCACAGCTGTTTAATAAACAGCACACACCCCTCTACCAAAAACACACACCTTGAAACACACACACACCAGGCCACATCAAAACATTGGCTACCTTGCCCTTTGCATGGCGTATAGCCTGGCAGGAGACAATGAGAACAGCCTGGCATCAGTGCAGATGCTAACTGCATACAAAGGTTGTTGTTCTTTAGATGCTTTTTTAAACAAAGTAAACACATTCAAATATTTGCATAATGCTTTTATTGGTCCCTGCAGGGATTAATGTTATTAGCCTTTGGGTGTGCCAGGATATTCTGGCTGAGTTTCTCTGGAATGTTGAAGATGCTGGGAAGTATTCTCCGTCCTTTGCTTTCTCCATCTTTTACTCCTTTCATCTATCTTTCCTGGTTTCTCCATCCTGATCTCAGTATGAAGTATTCCCCCTCTCTTACACTCTTACACACACACTTTTCTCTGTCTTCCCTTCCTCTCTCTGGAGGTTTTGTTTGATGCACTGAAACGGTATCCACAATGTGTTTGCCTCCCATATAGGGCACATCTCTCCAATGTGTGGGTGGTAAAGAGAGACAGTACAAACCATACCATGAGAAAACAAAAAGATAACATTTGACACATTCTGAAAATTAAAAAAAAAAATTAAGTAGATTCGAATGCTAAGTTAGCATGGTCCTATTATTGAAAGAGACCACCACATGATGAACTTTCTCTCGGGAGAAGACACACTATGTGCACACTATACACATAAAAAGAGTTGGAAACGGAGCTGCACTTCCTGTCCTCCTGACCACCTGTATGACACCATCGGAGACACTTGTTTGTCTCAAATCGATACAAACCACGCAAATAATTTGAAACAAAATCACACAATTGCCGAACTCCTGCGTCTGTGAGGCAGAATGCCATGATGCGCAATTTTTGCCCGCAATATTTGAGACATGTTGTCATGGGGGAACAGCAACCAGCGGAACATAAACATTTTGAACAAAACCAGTATTCATCTCTTTATTTGTTTTCATGCTTACTCATAACTATTTGTACATTTCTATTATACTGATGTACATAGGTCATAATATAAAACTCATATGCCTTTTGCCTAATGCTTGCTTAGAATTTAGGCTACCCAATATTTTTCCAATTTAATGTTATTTTTGTTTCGACCGTTATCATTTTTATTGGTATCATTTTCCCAACCTGGTATAACAATGTAAACACATTTTCCCGTGCAAATTAGGAAAGTTTGTTGGAGTTTATTGCATACAATAAACTTCTCAAATCAATCGTTTCAAATTCTAAATATCCGTTTCCTCAACTATAGAGTCAGTACGCGTCCGGTCAATCGCTGCATCTTCTCCCCATTAGACTGATCAAATGTATTCTTGCACCGACGTTCTACTAACTCGTTTCTCTTCATTATTAGACCTTGGCTGGCTGTTCGCATCTAGGACGTCATGAGACAGTTTATCTATCAGATATGGCTATAGCTTAATGAAACTAAATGTAATCAAGTAAAACATTTGTTTTAGATTAGGCCTTGAGGATAGCTCTGTATCTGCCGGTAGAATAACACCCGCCCGGGCCCTCTAACCCGTGGGTTGTGTCCGGACGCGCAAGGGAGGGAGTGACGGCTCCGTGTGGCTCGAGGCTCTGTTCTGTGTCAGAAGTCTCGCCCACTCATACTCTGAGCTCCCCGGTAGCGTCGCGGGGATAGTCCCACCGAGAGATGCAGGCTGATGCCGACCGCAGGTGGTTGAAGCCGTGATGAGTCCGTTTCGTGTCTTTTCGTGTAAATCACAGTCGAAACACACATTTCCAATTCAGAACACCCACACACGCACAATAGAATAAAACGAAAAGCTGGGTAACCATGACCCGCGGCTGTGTGAACCAGCGGAGTATCACACTTCGGTCTTTCCAGTCTGAGAAAATTAGACATTTCACGTATATAGCCTATTTCATTTCATCTGTTCATTATTTTAAGTAACGAAAGAAAACGAATATTTTAAAAATATATATTAATGTATATTAGAATATAGTCAAAATGAGGCTAATTTTAATCACTATTTTAGGCTATATACACACAATTACCAAATATGTTGCCAATGCACAAAATAAAAGGTAAAGCATATTTGTAATTCACACATAAATATTTAATGTACATTTTTCCACCTATAAAAAAATCACAAAGTTTGTCAAATATATTTATTGCTATGAAAACTATGCTGATATATTTTATTAGTAAAAAAACGTATTTATTTATTAATGTGTAAAGAGGTCGGAGTATATTGTATATACTACATATATTATACTATATATATATATATATATATATATATATATATATATATATATATAAATATATATATATATATATATATATATATACACACAAACTAAAATGCAAGTAATGAAATGAATTGTAGAATGATAATACATCATCAGCAATTGTACATAATGTTTAAAATAATGCCTTCAATATTCTGTATGCAAAAATAATATGAAAGGAAGCCCACCATTACAAATATTGTCATTTCCCAAATTATTCGTCGCTTCAGGGAGTGAAAATATATGCACTTGTTATATTTTTGTGTTTTGTAAAAAAAAATTGCATCGGAATTGCATTAGTCTTGATGAAAATTCGTTTAGTAGCCAATTAATATAAATGTTCGAATATGTGGAATATTTTTTAAGTAGACCCAACTATACATTGGCAAAATGTCTAGAGTTCAGAAAATGCAATTCCAAATAGTTAATATTGATCTAGGATATTAATAATGTTGGCCTGTAGCATAGTGTAATGATATATTATTTAATTAGTATGAGATATAGCCTACCATGTGATTTTGTAGGCTATACGGAAAAATTGCAAATCTAAAGAGTTCACTGACATACGACATAATGTTCACTCATCAGTCAAAAACATATTAAAACGGACCGTTGTCAAAGGGAAGATGATGTTTTGAACACGAGGCATTCGAATAGTTTATACTCTATTTCAAATAGAGGTTTTTGGGTTCTCAGCGCAAGATCTTCCAATCTAAACTTTAAGACTTTGGTAGGCCAAGACATTCCTACCCCCGGGGCAGCCGACCGTACTGCTGTTTCATCTGATAACAGGGAGAATATGACCGCGGCCTTTCCCGCGACTATCCGTCATTTACATTACATTTACACCAATAAACGACTATGACGCGTTGTTTATAATATTTCCCCCGGGTTGTGTACATTGCCCTGCGAGTGAAAGCAAAGCTGCGGGACTGTCCACGCGCTTGTTTATTTATAGGCTTGCTCCATATGTCTTCACGTGCACAGGCCCTTATGGGCACGCATTCCCCGCATGACCACACGCTAATTTACACGTCCTGGACAGCGCAAGGAAAATGTCCAATCCCCCGGTGAAAAGGCGGCAGGCTCCAGGCCTCCTGGTAGATGTTATACCGGGTTTAAATCGTAAAACACATCAGAGTGCGTTTCAGCACTGATCACTATAAACAAAGGTGTGTAAATTACATTTTTATACGATGTGTTATTATATGAATATGCATTTTATTAAATAAATAAGATTTCTTAAATTACATTGTAATTAATCCTAGGCTATATTAATCAGCTACACGTTTTTATTTCAATAATAGAAAGGGAATGATTGGAATAATTGTGTAGTCCATGGTGCACCACAATTAAAACACATATGTTTTCTCTTCAGAAATGTGATTAATTAATTAACCTGACCGAATCATGTTGTGTCTGCGCTGGGGGGCTTCTGTGCGAGTGTAACTGACAAACATGCAGAGCATTTCGGGCAGGGGTGCGAGAATGCGCGCTCTCCACACCCCGCGGTTCACTCAGAAGCCCCCTTTCCCGTTTACCACATTAAGGCGGCACCCGAGAGCAAGAGGAGGCGGGACTTCAATCAAACCATGACTCGTATTGGCCCGGGTTCAGAGTGATTGACAGCTGGCTGCCCAGCCCTCCAGTACCCCTCAGCTTATTGACACTTTCCCAAACCCGGCCACTGCCGTCCGCACGCGTTCTGCTCACACACACACAACGGAGGTTTTATTTCACTTGCAGCTCGCGCTTCATTACTGCAGACAAGAGCGAGAAAAACAAGAGAGAGAGGGAGAGAGAAACAAAGTGGAAAAGAGCGAGTGTGTATCTGGGCCAGTAGAACGGTACTGTGTTGTGCTCCAATGTCAGTTCTGAACGGGCCTTATAGCTGACGGATAGAGGAGCGTCCTGAAAACTCATAACACCGAGCATCGGGCCTCAGGACAAGATTACCGTGGATGCCCTTTAAGTGAACTTTTCATCATACTTCACTTCACTTTTGTTTAGAGCGACTCTTTCCTTCGTTCCTCTCGTGCGTCTTTTACTCCGGTCATTGGTGGAATGGCGGAGAAGCGACGCTCTCCGTGCACTTTGAGCGTTAAGGCTCACGCGTTCTCGGTGGAGGCTCTGATCGGGGCGGAGAAGAGACGAAAGCTCGGGGAGGAGGAGACCGGGGTGTGCTGTCTCGGAGACGACACCGAGTTGTTGGAGCTGGCCAGTACCGAAGGGAAGAGAGAGGACAGGGCGGGCGATCGTGGCAGCGAGATAGAGTGTGTTAGTGACGACTCGCGTAAGTAATGACCTTTCCGGTTACTGTGGACTGGTGACAACCGCAGAAGAGTTAAAATAACCCTCATGCCTACCCCGAGAAACTATAACACCAGCTACTCACATATACAACTGACACACGGCCACTCGGTCTTAGCTCCTTTACTAAACCAACAATCACACCTGCATGTCATAAAGTCGTGACTACAGTTTATTATTAATCACAAACGGAATACGATTAAAATACCTCAACTAATAGTCTACGCCTTGTTTACTTGTTGACCTGCTCTAAATAGGGGGATTTTTAAATACATTGTCCCGCCAACAAGGCGTTTCTGAACCTGATTCTTGACAATAACTAAAAGGCCACTAGGCCTACATGAAGTTAAAAAATGAATTAAATACAATTTAATTATTAACCCTCAACAACCAAGTATCCAAACATCAACAACAGCCTGATCACAATTACACGAAGACCAGTGTCACTGATGTAGGCCTGCTGTCTTAAATAGGGCGTAATTTATTCTAGGCAAAATCTAAAGCAACGTTCGGGCATATTTACTAAGTGGAAACGGACAGCATTAAAAAAATTAGCCTACATAAATAAATTGTTATGTTTGTGTTTATAATGATTGAAACATGAATGATGTGATCACTCTGGTCGCCACTCTACTGTAAAGATCTGATATAATATCCGGTTATTGGTCTAGTAAATAGAAGGACTATGCGTGTGACTAATCTGCCACTTTATGAGTCTTGTTACAATCATAAACAGGCCAATTAGCGAGGGGATATTACCGGCAGGAAAATGGCCGTCCAACCGAACCATTATACGAACCGAGATTTACACGCGTGTTAAAAACACAGAAAAACACTATAAACTATACTCAAAGATAAAATAATATAAATAATAAAACGACTATTGCTCAACAATTGCCTAAATCTGTCAGAAAAAAAACATTTTGCTCTGAGAGTGATATGCCGTCAACAATTAGACCTGTTTGCTAGTTTTACTGGAACAACTATTATATAGAATATAATGATATTAATTTTGTAACTGATCATATTCTTTTTACCTTTATTAAAGCTTTAGCTTAACAGTCATAGTATTGCAACAAGACTGGGAGTCATGTTGTTTAGGTCGATTGGTTTGTAACCTGGTCCATAGAATATTGTCGGCTAATTGCGTGCGGCCTGAACAGCATGAAAGACTGCCTGGTTTGGTCTGGCCTGGTAAACGAGCAAAACAGTGACGGTCCGTTAGGCTACCTAATAAATTAGAGAGACACGCTGATATCTGATGGACACAATCGCGCACACATACTCGCTCGAGCACACACTTGCCTGCACACGCACGCACACTCACTCTCTCTCTCTCACACACACACACACACACACACACACACACACACACACACACACATAGGAAAGCTCGCAAACAAACACACGCACTTGCTCATTCTCTTTCACAGTCAATAACTATAAGCTACTTAATGTAGTTTCTAGACTATACAGTATATTAGCCGATTATATTAGATTGTTAAATTAACACGTCCTCGTGACCCGCTCTGTCATTTCTTAGCGGAGAGCTTTGACGTGCTTTTGGAGAGCCCTCGTCCTGAGGCCCAGACACAGCGCGCGCCCCCGGTACCGGTTCCGGGAGAGGAGATGCGCGTGGACCTGCAGGGCTCCGACCTCTGGAAACGGTTTCACGAGATCGGTACGGAGATGATTATCACAAAGGCGGGAAGGTGAGAGTAAAAATAAATAACACGTTAACGTATAATTAACATTATCACTAAATTGTCATTATCACATATTCACCGAGGAAGAAGGCTGAAGGAAAAATGAAAAGTTGAAAAGAAGTGCAATTCTTTTAGAATAACGTCAGTTATGATTATTCATCTTAGATATACACTCCTATAAGAAACTTAAAGAAAGTAAAAAAAATGTTTTACATAGCGAAGGCAAATTTCCTTGGACTAATAATAATAAGAGTCATGTTGAAAAAGTTATTTTAATGTTATTTGAGATTACATACTTAAGTTAATTCTACCCTAACCTACATTAATGTTTTTTATTTTCTCACAAGCATTGGTCCATAGGAATCTTATAGTAAACCTAAAGGCTGATTTTATATATATATATACATATGTATGTATGAAGCCTATACATCTTTAAGAAATAATAATGTTGCATATTTTTTACTACTCAATGCTTTGGACGGCAATTTAAAGTGCTCCATTATATTGATATATCTAGCCTAATAATGTGAACATTTGATGTGTGACATGGAGTGTTTCTCCTCGCGTGCAGGCGGATGTTCCCTGCCATGCGCGTGAAGATCTCGGGGTTGGACGCCCACCAGCAGTACTACATAGCCATGGACGTCATCCCCGTCGACAACAAACGATACAGGTTAGACATATATATTTGTTAAATTTAAGATCTATATGTTCGGTATATTTGCAATGATTTGTCATGTAAGGCAGTGTTCTAATATAAATTTCAATAGAACCGTGGGCAATTTAAACGAAGTGCGCGCCGCGAAAAGTAAATACAGACTTCATAGTCGGTTTCAACATTCATCAGAAATACTGTTAACATCTGCTGTAATATAGTTTAGTAGTAGTATTACTAGGCCAAATGTGTATCCTCGTAACTTGTTGTTGAGAGTTAGGCTACGTTGTAGGCCCTATGTCTGATTTATAACTTAAAGTCGAATACATCTTACGTTGTAGCTGGTACTGTTTTCTGCCCAGGGGTGTCACCTGACCCGGGGTTTTGGGGCTCTAGGCCGGGATGTTTTTTGGTCAGCATGGATTGTTTTGCGAGGCAACGTTAATGCTGCTATATGAGTCGACAAATACTTTGTTTTTGATGCAGCCCAAAACTCGTGAGAGGTTCAACATTTTGTGGGTTACCAGAGAGTGGGGAAATACAAAGCGGGTTATTGTATTGTGCCATTTGGAAAAATAGAAACGCCTTTTGCACAACTAACCTGACAACCTCTCAGCCCTGAAGGTCAACTAACAAATGTTACAATGACAGGAACGCAAAATAAACAACACTTTAGACGTTCCCTCTCTCTCCCTCTCTCTCGCTGTTTAGGTATGTGTATCACAGCTCCAAATGGATGGTGGCGGGAAACGCGGACTCCCCGGTTCCTCCACGCGTGTACATCCATCCGGACTCTCCCGCTTCTGGTGAGACCTGGATGCGTCAAGTGATCAGCTTCGACAAGCTCAAACTGACCAATAACGAGCTGGACGACCAGGGACACGTATGTTACCGAAACACATACATGGAATTATATCTAGGTCGACCTATTCAAGACTGTATTTTTACCTGCCTAAATCCACTTAATTAGACTTAATTAATTGGCTAGATGGATGAGTGAATGGATGCACGGAAAGATGGATAATTTCACAACAAAACAAAACGTTACAATTTGAGACATAAGACAATCGAAATGAAAAAATTATTTTATATATTTTAGAATAAATTTCTTAGCCATACCTGTATTAACATTTGTAGATAAAATACAAAATAAATTAAAAAATGTATACAAATAATTATACAGCCTATTATATACATTATATTTTTAATTGTTGATTCTAATAATTCAGGATCATAATGTTATGATAAAAAATGTAAACATTTTAAACTGGGGATTATTGAAAGGGGATTTAATTTTAGAAGACAGGGACTCCTTCCTGAAATATGATATTCATTAAGTGTTTATTATCATGCTCAAAATATTCCGAGTAAAACAACTCTGTTTGAGATCGTATCTGGTATACATTCAGAAAAAAAAAGTTTGTTTAATTAGAGCATTTTCTGAATCCCGGTTTGAGCTGTAAACTGGACAAAGCCCTCAGGCTGGACAAAATTTGGCATTTTAAATGGACCAGTCTTTGTGTGTGTGAGTGCAAGTGTTTCGTGATGTGACTGAATATATTTCTACTGATTATAAATGTGCCCTAACCGTGTGTGTGTGTGTGTGTGTGTGTGTGTGTGTTCAGATAATCCTTCACTCCATGCACAAGTACCAGCCACGTGTGCACGTGATCCGTAAGGAGTGTGGCGAAGAGCTGTCTCCTGTCAGAGCGGTTCCCCAGGGAGACGGAACCACCACCCTCAGCTTCCCGGAGACCATATTCACCACCGTTACGGCGTACCAAAACCAACAGGTAACAGGCCATGGTCATGCCAACCTCAATAGACTGCATTCTCACGAGGCAAGTTAAGCATCACAGCCTTCCAGTGACCTTGTGCTAACACCTCAGAACAGAGGGAAGGGAGATCGTTGGTATTAACACCTCAGAACAGAGGGAAGTGAGACCTTTGATATTAACACAGAAGAGACTGGATGGGATCCCCCTCGGTGATGATAAAGAACCGGAGGTAGAGAGGAAGACATGGAGTTGTGAGGTTCCAAGGGGCAGTCTGGAAAACATCAGACATTTTGTCACCAAATGTGGGATAAGAAAGTCAGCCTGGAAGGCAGTGGTTGGCTCTGCTCTCTACTGGGGCTTATTTGTGTCCTCTGGTCTCTACTGGTCTCTTCTGTTCTGTGCCAGAGTTGAGTTGCCTCTACTGGAGTTTATTAGACTCCACTGGCCTTGTCTCTTCTGGTCTCTACTGGACCTCATGAGTCTGTGCTAGACTACTGGAGATTGTTTGTCTCTACCAATCATCATTTTTCTCTACTGATCTCTGGTTGCCTCTACTGGTTCCTATACTAGAATCATTTGAGTTTATTTTTTCTCTACTGGTATTTACTGTTCTGAACTAGTCTCAACAGTTTTGTTTGACATATTTCTACATGTGTCTATTAGTCTCTACGGATTTGAAATGTATTTAAATAATCTCTACAGGTCTCTAATAATTTCAACGGGCATCTGGTTTTACACTGACAGACCTTACTGTTACCTCACACACACACACACACACACACACAC
>JACXGJ010015275.1:0-13769 GCA_016801105.1 Esox niger | reverse complement strand
CTAGGACTGTAAACCTGTTTGGTATTAAAACCCACACCAAGGCTTAACCAGGACTGTAAACGGGTTTGGTATTAAAACCCACACCAAGGCTAAACTAGGACTGTATTCTTGTTTGGAACTGCATGGTACGTTTGACCAACTGCATGAATACACAAGGCTTATTTTGACAATAATAGACGCGCCACTGTACGTCTGGGTAAGATGGAAGGTTTTAGACCATTCCATCAGCCAATCAGGTCTGTGTAATGAAAATCGTTTTCTATTGGTCCCCAAACACCCACACAGTCAGACGAAGGAATTCAAAAGTTCAAAAAGTGCATTAATACCATAGGTAATGGGATTTAGTTAGTTTTTCAAAGTAATGATATTTTAACAAGGCATTCAATTGATTGTGACAAGGGCCAAAGGTGGAATAAACAATTGCAAACAATTTGGATTTGTTTTATTATGTGCCTAATATGCAATACTGAAGCATCTAATGTGTGCTGGGTAAAATGTCCTATTTTTGGATATCGTATTGAAATGCTTTTAATGGTTTTGAAAGTGCTATTGGCAACACTATATTCGTCAAACCCAAGCATAATTCCCTTTTACAAACATAAGGAGTTTGAATGATGTGTAGGAGCTGATTAACCTCTATGACGTGCTTCTTGCTGGATTTATCCTTGGAAGCCCGCTCTACAGCTCCTCCTCGCAGGTCCACAGTGAACTCTGGCTTGGACTGTCCACCTCCAAACTGCAAGGAGAAACAGACATGTCAATCCATTTGAAGAAGTAAGGGTACCCACACATACAGTAGTAGAGAGCCTCACATTGCCTTGCAGTGAGAGGAGCATCTTGGTTAAAGGACCAACTAGGGTCATTTGTTTTGATGAAGGAGGAGCCACCAGGGAAATACATCTTGATGGAGGAGGAGCCACCAGGGTATGTCTTGGTGGAAGAGGAGCCACCAGGTTAATATTTATTGGTGGAGGAGGAGACATCAAGGTAATATGTGTTTATGAAGGAGGAGCAACCAGGGTAGTATATCTTGGTGGAGGAGGTGCCGCCAGGGTAATACATCTTGGTGGAGGAGGAGCCACCAGGGAACTCTTTATTGGTGGAGGAGACAGCAGGGTAGTAGTCTTGGTGGCGGAGGAGCCCCGAAGTTAATATTTATTGGTGGAGACACCAGAATAATAGTCTTGGTGGAGGAGGAGCCCCTAGGTTCATAATTATTGGTGGAGGAGGAGACAGCAGGGGAACAGTCTTTGTGGAGGAGGAGCCACTAGGTTTAATTATGTTTGGTTGTCAGAGGAGCACAGTCTGAAAAATCTAGTGTTGAGTGTAGTCTCAGATTGACACTACTCACCCAGCTGGTCCCGCCCCCCTGGCCTTTAGCAAATAGCAGCGTGGAGCCGTGGAGAACTGCCCAGGACGACATCCAACTCTTACTGTAAACAGACAAACAGAAACAAAGCCACACAGAGACATATGAAAACATACAATATGCATTCATCACTGTCAGGTCTCTGTTTAACCAAAGTCAACCATGACCAAATGGTGACATATTGCTTTCCAATCATCTGTCAGAGAAAGATTCCCCTTGGCGAACCATCAACTCAGTCATGCATTTTGGACCCAGTCTAGGTTTAGTCTTAGCTCAAGCAACCAAACTGGTTGAACTCAACCAGGACTCCAGCAGAGTGTGTACCTCCGATAGGCAGTTTATCAATGTGTGTATGAGCTTTCTGTCCCTCAGCCGGCAACACTCACCGTACTTTCTTGCCATGCTCAGTGATCTTGGTCACATTGAGAATGCCACACTTCTCTGAAGGCTGCAGAGAAAGAGAGAGACACACGGCCGTCACCATCATCATCACAAGCAGACAGGGCTAGACACATCTGACAGGGAAAAAAAGCAAGCAAAGATTTTTATATATGTTTTTATATAATAAATTTTTTATCAATATTTAGGAAATTAATTGCAGCCCACAAACACACAGAAACAAGAAAAAGTACCCAAGAAATTGGGAAGCTTTAGTATGCAGAGAAATGTAAAAAGACATCAAGTATTAATTTCCTCACAGCCTAGTCTGTGATAAAGGGCCAGTCACTGATATCCCAACTTCCACATAGCTGGTTTTAATACAGGAGGACAATCCCAGAGCCAACAGTGAAGATGACAGCAGAGCAAAAAAAGTACTTTGACAATGTCTAAAATTAGAATATTTTCTACATTGTTTAAGACGACCTTAACAAGAGAACAGGAGAAGACGTCAGAAAGGGAGCTCAAAAGGAGAACAGGAAGACACAGGAGAAGCTCCTCAGGAAAACAGTAGAAGACAGCAGAGAGGCAGGCAACAGGCAAAGAGGGGGAAGGCCAATGGAAGAGGTAGAGATACTAACTGAGGCGGGGGGCTTTGGGGATGAGGGGTCTGAGGAATCGGAGTCTGGAGAGCCAGAGACCTTGGGGCCTGTCGCAGCGTCCTAGTGATGAGAATGACAACACAACCATCTAACAACTACAGAGGACTACAAAGGGATGTTCCAGAAAGCACCATCAACAAGTTAGCCAAACAACTGACTTCGTATCAACTGACGGGGTATTCCAATTTGAGCTTGGAACAGAAAATGAGAAATACAGTATGTGTCAGTTTTAAGTTAACAGGCTAACATTGTGAACCTGCAACGTTCTGGAACTTCCCCAGGCTACAACAGTTCCAAAACCAACCCAGTGCATAATAACTGGTTACATGCTCAAGGACAAGTCTTACCACAGATTGGTTAAAGGTTATCAGGTGTTATCATGCATGCTACGACAGGATATGAAACATTTGAATTACATACGACAGTAATGACCGAGGCAAAGGAAAGGTTGAATTGGCCATGCTTAAAGCTTCCATCACTACCTAACTAGTGTAGATTACAGACCAGGGACAAGTCTTCAGGAGCATCGCTAGGCCATGGCAAGTCATCCCTGTGCCAACACTATATTTCACTATCACACTCCTCTGCAAGATTTGGATGTGCGACAATTAAGAGGAAGCGAGTGCACTCATTAATGACAAGCAAGGAACAACTTGATTGGCCAGACAGGCTGAGAGAGGTGATTATTCGCCGGCTAATCTGTGGTAATCATGCAAGTTGATTGGCTGCCTGAGGGCGGCTGTATGGGCACCGACTTGTGTCTGTCTGTAAGGATGGGGGCGGCCCGAGCCTGTACGGAAACGCCTGATGTTTTTGATGAGCCGCTGCGAACAGAACCATTAGTCTACACCTCACAATAACAAGAACTGCACACAAGACAGAACATGTACACAACAGTCTAGACTAGAACCTGGGCCCATGAACATAACGAACCTGCTACTGTCTGAAGCATCTCACCTTGTCACTGGTGTCCAGTACATAAGTGCTGTGTCTCCACTTGGACTGGACGATAGGCTCACCCTGTTTCCTGTCCAGACTGCGGCTCTTATGGGTGTCTCCTCCACCAGGGAGAGGAGGGGACTGGTTGTACTGCGCAGAGACAGGGAAGAATATAACACATGTCAGCAAACATCTACAACACAACTAAAAACACTGGCTTAACACTAATGTGAACTAACATGGAGGTAAAAGGCCTCAATCGTTATTGGGACATGTGGCCAGTCCCACCCATTCAAGCAGTCGGTCCCACCCATTCAAGCAGTCGGTCCCACCCATTCAAGCAGTCGGTCCCACCCATTCAAGCAGACGGTCCCACCCATTCAAGCAGACGGTCCCACCCATTCAAATAAAGGAGTGAGTTTGTGTCCTGGTTATGTTCTTACCTTGGGAAGCACCCACTCTGACCTGGAGCCATCTGCATTGTAATAGTAAGGCCTTCCCTGCTCATCCACATGCTTTATCCACTGGACGGACACACACACGGACACACACACGGACACAAAGAAATGGTCCATAAATAAACTACATAGGTACACAGATAGCCAATTAGCAGGAGCTACATTGAAACCTACATAGGTCATGCTACATGTAATGATAGAATGGTTCAGTTGTCCACTCAGTCTAAAGCTTTGTTCACACTGCTGATCGGAATGCTCTTTAGAGGTTAATGGAAGTCAACTCAAACAATGGAAATGACATGGCCAATTAAACTACATCTAGTCTACACTTTATTTATGTGTGTATTTCACCCTTGGATGTCAACGCTGATATGTTCATGTCTTTGTCAACAATCCATTACATCACAGCTAAAAACAACTTTTACTACACCTAACGATTTCTTTATGTTAGCAGTGCTACCAACTGATACGACCAGGGCGTAGCCATTAGCAGTCACCTACCAACTGAAATGGACACTTCATAAATGTGATTTTTTTTAATTTCAAAATCTAATAATTACATTATTACAGTTATAATAATCACTTCATGAATGATGACAAATATTCACTTTGTTTTACCAGAGTTATTTTTTTTACTGTGTCAAACAGAAGTGTAATTCTTCCATTAACCACAGCATGCATCCCATGATAGTTGTCATGGTTATAAGACTCCACAGCCTTTTGTTACCAAGTGATGATGTCAAACAACCGCCAGATGCACAGGAAGTGACAGAAAAGGCAGTTATGGTAAAATAACGTGGGTTTGACCCTTTAGACAAAAGTCACACAGCCACAGCCATCAGATGATATGAATCAGTACTACGTGTGAATGATTCTTGGGGTGTTCATTGACATCTGATTTCATCAAGATTTTACCTGTTCATACCACAGGAATGAAATCTGATCGGAATCAGATACTGGGTAAAATCTGATTAGTCACTGCCAGTGTTAAAACTGAAAAGTAGCATGTAGCACAATGCAGAGGTCATCACTTTCAATTAATATATATAATCCCACATATCACACCAACACAGAGAGAGCAAGAAAAAATAGTGACAGCCAGAGAGTTCCCAGAAGTCCCCAGTACCTTCTCATTAGTATAGTCACTGACATACAGAATGTGTCCATGCTCGTCCAGCTCTTCTGACCAACCCTGGGGCGGGGAGCCGTACTGGCTATCTGATTGGCTAGAATACGTGCTGTGGTAGTTGTCATCTAATGACAGAGGCTGGAATCGACCAATGGAGAGCGAGAGAAGAGGAAGGAAGGACGGTGAAAGAGAGAGCGGTGGTGTCTTCTTTGGAGAGATGGAGGGATGGAGAGAGAGGACCAATCACCAATGAGTAATATATGCATAGAGAAGAAAGCACCAATCACCAACCATCATTATTATTCACAGTCAGATATATACAGGTCACCTAATATGTAGCACCAAGAACACTGCAGTCATACAGAGGACAGAACAGCAACAATCCTGGATCTAACTTGAAACAATAACTGAATTGTAATACGTTTTGTTTTAATTAATTTAGCCTGCCAAAAGGGAAAGATGAGAGGGGTGTGCTGTGTTCAGAGTATCCTATAGGCCCATTAAGCCAGGCAAAAAACATATATAACTATTCAAAATAGTATTTAAAACCAGTTCTGCACAGCACAGAGATCCAAGGATCCCATGTTGACTGACTGTCTGAACACTGACCCGGTATGGAGGGTCAGACACTATGGAAATACTGCAGTGGCGTTGCCCACAAATGAAATTGGGACCGTAGTCACAATCTGAGGAGAACTAAATATTTTAGGCCAGAAGGTGTCAGTGTCGTGCCATCCTCACCAGTCCAAAATATATCTGTGACACTGCGGAAATGTTTCAGAGATCATTTCTGTCTCATTTATCCGAGTAGGATTCCTGAAGATTACGAGCACGTGAACCCCAAGACTGTTGGCGTGTGCGTTTTCGTTTGCTAGCTCATGTCGCAGCACGCGTGTTTCCAACGTTCCGGCATCTCCATACCTCTGCGTCTCCAGTGTTGTTTCCATGAGGATCCCCTCGGCTGCCGGTGCTAGCCTCCCTGGCTCGGGGTGGCTTCCATGTCCTCTCCTGGGTGGAGCGGTTGTGGTAGTAGTGTCGGCCACTCTGGTCCTTGGAAATACATTAATTGAAAATCTTGAATTGCCCATTAAAAAGGAATTATAGTCCGTAGCGTCATGTATAAAAACAGGCAAGCAAAACGCAGATAAGAGGTAAGGACGACTGCATTGTAAATGCTTTTCCCTATAGTTGGGAAATAGGGAAATGTAGTGCACATTGGGTGTCATTGGAGATGCTTTTCTAGACCATGACAGTGGAGAGTACAGACCTTGTGTGTCTCCCAGTCCCCATGGACATTTAATGGGGATGTGGATGGTGCAGGAGGCAGGTTGGACCCAGAGATCTTCAGCTCCTGGAGGTTAGTGTAAACAGGAGACTCAGAACGACCCCCGTTACCCGAGGGAAAGACCTGGAGGAGGGGGCAATAGACTATGTTGAGAACAGTGATTTGACATAATCAACCAGGCAATGAAAACCATTGAGCCCCATGAAAAACACTAACCAATTTCAGGAAGTTATACAAGCAAAGGATATGCAGCAAAGTATGACACATTAATAACCCTAACCCAACGTTGATCCAACCAAATACTTTTCGTACCATAAAATTGAGGGAAAATGTACAATTCCGGAATCAGTTCATTTGAAACTTTGTCCTGCATGCAGAGTCACGTTGCCACAGCTAACTGATGAGCAGGATTTTTAGTTTTGGACTCTTAAATTGATTGTGCAGTTTGTGCACACCTACATGAGATTGTTGGACATCCCATTCCAAAACCATGGGCATTCATATGGAATTGGCCCCTACAATGTCTCTTTAACAGCCACCACTCTTGCAGGAAGTCTCTCCGTAACATTTAGTGTCTCTGTGGGAACCACTTCTTGCTCCTATACGCCTCTGATTCACAATTACGTCACTTACAGTTGATCGGGGAAATTTCACAAACTGACTTTGGCAACAGTGGCATCCTATGAGTGTCATGTTTAAAGTAATTGAGCTCTTCAGTACGACTCCTTGTACTGCCAATGTTAGTCTACGGAAATTTCATGGATATGTGCTGGATTTTATGCACCTGTGAGCAACGGGTGTGGCTGAATCACCTGAACTCAACGAAAGTCCACATATGACGTACACATACGAAGCCAGGCAACCATATTTAATAACTAACTTTTCAAACCCAGTCGGTGCTGGTCAATTGCACAACCGTCCTCGGGATTCAAACCCTGGTCTTGCCATGACAGAACAAACTGCAAAGCAGTGACTTTATCACTGAGGCATTCAGGGTGGATCGCTTTAATAATCACATTCAGGTTGGCAAAGTCAATACACATTCCAGGGATGATTATATTGGTCTCTCATCCATCAACAGAAAGGAGCGATATACAGTATGCAGTAAAACCCTGAGAACATAACAGAGATCCTACATTATTCCATGCCCTGCAGTCTGTAAACAGCACTGGCGTTTACAGCAGATAGATCAATGGGTGTGAAACATGCTGGGCACAACCACACAGTTTAGAGTCAAAGGTGATGAGCTCTTCATTAGTCTTGGCTGTACACAATATTTAAATCCATTGCCTTCAGTGCTATAGTTCTTAGAAGTTTTGTTTGAATAATGAAAGCAAAACAATGTTAAGGACAAAGGATGATAGACTTTTCACCTTGACTTTATCCTTCAGCCTGATAGTAAAACAGGACCATCTACAAGCCTTACACTCTATTTGTGGCTTCTCAGACACATTATGGTGGAACAGGAGTTCCGCAGTGTGTGTTTGAGTGTGTGTGTGGGTGTATAGGGAATAATGGTGGCCAGGAAACTGAGGAGAGTTCCTCGCCCTTCCTTCATCTTTAGGTGACAGAGGAAATGGGAAAGTCAACTAGTTTAGGGGTGTTCACCCTCAACGGGAAAGTCAACTACACTGAACAAAATTATTAACGCAACACTTTTGCTTTTGCCCCCATTGATCATGAGCTGAACTCAAAGATCTAAGACTATGTTCCCCAAAGGCCTGTTTCTCTCAAATATTGTTCACAAATCTGTCTAACTCTGTGTTAGTGAGCACATCTCCTTTGCCGAGGTAATCCATCCACCTCACAGGTGTGGCATATCAAGATGCTGATCAGACTGCATGAGTATTGAACAGGTGTGCCTTAGGCTGGGCAAAATAAAAGGCCAGTCAGTATCTGGTACATATCAGATTAGTTATTTCAGATCATGTAAATCCGGCAGACCTTGAAGATTTCTAGAAACAGGTTTGTCTACCCACACAGGGACATTTATAGGCATACATAACTAGCATAACTAAACACTACATAAAGCCCACAAAACATTCCGTTTTAAAAGTTAGGCTAGTATAACCGATTTACTACATTCAGGCTTGAAGAAAGTAGGCCTTCATTTGTAGTTATTCTTGCAAACAGAGCCCTCGGCGCGGAGAGCACATCCCCCTGACTATAACGAAACAGATTATTCATTAATGAATCGTGTATCAACGATACTTGGACAAGTTGATGGAATAATATGTCTTTCCAGACATTGGCCAACGCTAATCTGCAGTGTACATACCATCTGGATGAGAGGGGTGGTATCTGAACTCTGGATGATATCCAGCTCCCATGTGGACCAGAACCCAGCCAAGCCCAAGAACCGCAATGGAACTCCTCTATTAACCAACCCCCGAACCCAGCCAAGCCCAAGACCCTCAACGAAACTCTTGTAATAACCACCCCTAGAAATAGCACACTGGATGAACAAGGCAGACTACCTCAGTGAATTTACAAAGATATTGGCTAGAGTGAACCAACAAAAACCAGACTGGCCATATTTGCTGTCCAACAACAGTTTAACTGACAAAACTATTATAGATTTCAAATTTAGCTGCAACAAGGTTGTTCAGTGGAAATGTCACCAGTGGGGAAATGGACAAATTTCCTTTATGTAGATTTTCGAACATTGTCATGACAATGTGTCACCAGTTGAATACATAAACCTAGCTAGTGTCTGTCCGCAGTGCAGCCAATTATGCAGTGTCTCTCTATCAGCAGCACCATGCAGGATCAACATTAAGCACATATCAAATCTCCCAATGACAGCCTGGGCTGGAGGCAGCTGAGGGGAAGGGATGTTGGGTGACACAGCTCATTCCAGATAGGAGACCTGCAGGGGTCTCTCTCCCCCCCACCCCCACTGTCTCTCTCCCCTGTCCCCTCCGTCTCCCTCCCACCCCTTCTATCTCTCTCCCACCCATCCCCTCTCTCTCCCTCCCCGTCGTTGCTCTCTCCCTCCCGCCCCCTGTCCCGCTCCCTCTGTCCATCCAGCCCTCTCTCTCTCTCTCCCTCCCAACCCTCCCCCCTCCATCTCCTGTCAACGGCGTTGTGTTGCATACTAAGTGGCCCTCTCCACCGTCATCCAGCGGTTAAAGATAAGCCCTGGACCCAACCACCCTCTCAGGGAGAGGAAGACAGAGGGACAGCAAGTCAACATGAGAGAGACATAGCCAGAGGGGTTCCAACACAGCTATGGACAGGAAATATATTAGGTTGATATCAGCCTGCCCTTGCCAGCTCTCCTGTCATAGTCTACAATGGTCACCATGGTGATATGTACAAACCAAAAGCCCGTTATCCTTGCAGCTGGAAAGAAAGTCAACACAACGTGGACAACACAGCGCAGATCACAGGACAGAGTCAGGATCCTTGGACCTGATAATGAATGCACATCCACGAGGTGGCAGTCACTCTCCATACCATAACACAAGCCCAAATCAACCTGCTCTACTGCATACCTGTCCAACACAACCAAGTGATACCAGTTCACCTAAAATCACACACAATCAAGGTCGGTACAGATGTAAATGTACACACAACAATACAGTCACGTTTCCCCCTTGACCAGCATACTACTGGACTACAGCACACACACACGCGCACATACAGAAGATTCCTGGAGGAAGGCAGAGGCTGCTGTGTGGACCCTCAGCAGAGTAGAGCAGAGGACAGAACAGAGGGAGAGCTGCTATGATGACATTACTGTGCAACCTGCCAGGCAGACAGACAAAGAAGAAAAGAAAAATGGACATCTACAAATAGACAGACAGGGCTTTTCAGGAAGGGAGTTTTCTTCTTTCATGATATTACAATACAAAATAACAATTAAGGGGGAGAAAGTTCATGAAGGGGCGGGGTCAGCGATGAGTGACAGCAGCATTAAGTAAATTTTTACAGCACAGGATGGTGAAACCTTTTGCTATTTGACTAGGTTTCACTGTGTTTGCACTCCAAATGGTGTTTACAAATGTGAATGTAAGCTGTTCCATTTCTGATGAGATGATATTACAGTAGCTCAGAGCAGAGACTTACTGAAGATGTGTCCCTCTCAGCTCTGGGTTAGCAGGCTTTTTACAGGTGGGTGGAAGAGAGAGAAAACAGGGCTAAAGAGAAGGGTATGTCCAGCCCCAAGCACTAACCTTGATCAATGGCAAAACATAATAGGAAAAGGTGCATTCTATCTCTAGTGAAAGTGAACTATTTATGATATATCAAAGAGGAATTCAAAAGACAATTGTCCTTTCTGAAACCCCCTAGAGTGGATTTATAACAAAATGGAATTATTCTGCAGGGCAAACACACATGCAAAACACACAAACACTAGCACACACACACACACACACAAACACTAGCGCACGCGCACACACACGCACACAAACACAAGCACACGCACACAGTGCCTGGAGCGTTTTAGCAACACTCATACTTTCAGCGCACAGTGCCAAGCACGGCCAGTTAACCTAAAGTAGGTGTAATGTTTCTGGAGGTAATCCGGAGCATCATCTTGTTCCCAGTGAAACTCATTATAGCAGGCCCAGAGGGACCCAGCGGGATGCGGCGCTGAGTCATAATGTTGGCGGTAAGAGGAGCTATGTCCCTGAAGTGCAGAGCTGTCCACACTATCAACATCCACCGAGGGTCCTCATCTCACCGGTCTTATCTGCGTCCTCTGCCTAGTGTACTGGAATACCCCCTCACCTTAGCTGACACAACCACTTGCGGGTTTGCATTCATTTTTAAGGAAGACCGTTACGCTCACTTGGCTGAACCGATTACACAAAGTCTCACAGAGATGATGCATGTCAGGCTGAGTAAAAATCAATGGTTAAGTTGCCAGCTGTGTGGACGGTACATTCATTGGTAGAACTCAAACTATTATTAGCACTTGGAAGCTAACAACACAGTGATACATGCTTAATTTAAGCCCAGAGACGTTATACAAATAACGAGTCAAATAACACTGTTAGCCACCAGTAGCTAGCTAGAAACGTCAGCTAACCTACAAGCCAGGGCTTCAATGTTAATAATGTACCATGTCAAAACGCAATGCTTGGTAAGCCAGCCTACTAGCAAGCTAACACCAAACAAGTGTTAGAGAACATGCTATCAGCAAACCGGCTGATGTTAACACGTGTCCAGCCGAAGTAAGCCAACTCTATGAGGCTGCATAACAACAGTGGCCATAGTGTATCCCGAGCTACTTCTGGAAGGACTGACAGAGGTGTGTTCTTCACGACCAGGGCATTTGTGGCAGGCAGTGAATGTCCCTCTGTATCACACACTGAGCAGTCTGACCGTCTGGGAGTCCAGCTGCTACAGCTGCTGCATGCTGATCACTGTCCCAGTGCCCCCCCCCACCCCCGGCTGATGTGGAACTGAACTCCAAGGGATCTGTGTGTGTGTGTGTGTGTGTGTGTGTCCACACTACTGTACCCACATGAGGGTGTTATCAGGGTTAGTATTAGGTTTAGGTTTTTGAATTAGGATGTTGAAAGGGGATGTTGAAAGGGGATGTTTGTCCTATACATAAATGTATAGAACATGTGTGGGTGTGTTTCTACAGGCAAACAAACAAGGCTGCATTCATCAATTTCTACACTGAAAATCAATGCTTCTGTAGTTCCAGGGTTTTTGACTGTTTAAATTACTTGTCTGTAGTCGCGCAAATAACTACTGACACCATGATGTACCGTGCAAATCAACGAGCCAGTCAGAGCCTAACACAGAGGTCGGGACCACCTCAGGGAAATTATTCTCTGTTTGATTCAAACCGAACGGATTGATTAAAACAATGAAGAGATTGAATCAAATCAGGCCGAGTGGAAAGGAAAGCTCATATGCTCATGTTGTGCATGCTTCATTGACACCGGTCCGGCTGCGATTAGGTCTTTTAATCTAGCTCATGAACAATTCAGAGATGTATACCGTTTCCATGCTTTCTGAGGCACAATGTGATAAACAAATCTCACACCTTTCAGACACTGCAAGCCGTCAGCTACTATCTGCTCACAGTATCATTGGAATTATTCCAACCCTGTTTAGCCATTATTGGCTAAAAAGCAAAATCTAACACGATTTCTAGCAAATACATTTTCAGTATGTAGCTTGCACTGTTATGTGGTTCACTGTCTGTGATTATCAGAGGACATAGGAGCTACTTTAGGGGCATGCCTCTTTAGGGACTCTTTATTCAAGGACAACCTCACTACAAAGAAAACGTTCCTGTGGATGATAGCGTTGGGCTGGGGAGACTATTACAGCCCAGTGGATGATAGCGTGGGCTGGGGACACTATTACAGCCCAGTGTATGATAGCGTTGGGCTGGGGACACTATTACAGCCCGGTGGATGATAGCGCTGGGCTGGGGTCACTATTACAGCCCGGTGGATGATAGCGCTGGGCTGGGGTCACTATTACAGCCCGGTGGATGATAGCGCTGGGCTGGGGTCACTATTACAGCACGGTGGATGATAGCGCTGGGCTGGGGGCACTATTACAGCACGGTGGATGATAGCGCTGGGCTGGGGGCACTATTACAGCACGGTGGATGATAGCGCTGGGCTGGGGGCACTATTACAGCCCGGTGGATGATAGCGCTGGGCTGGGGTCACTATTAGAGCCCGGTGGATGATAGCGCTGGGCTGGGGGCACTATTACAGCCCGGTGGATGATAGCGCTGGGCTGGGGGCACTATTACAGCCCGGTGGATGATAGTGTCCCCAGCCCAACGCTATTACAGACAAGAGAATATCAGATTGACACCAACAGCAACAACAAGCAACTTATTGTGTAGAGACACCTCTTTGTCTACAATCAATCTCCATGATGGAGCACACTGACGCAGAACAAAGCATTACTTAAAGACAACGCAGGAAATCGGAGCCTCCAACCAGAGTATAGAACATGTTATTTTGATAGCTTCTTTGGGGTGTGTCATCAATGATGGTCAGGCTCTTGGGGCCGATTTCGCAGACCAGGAATAAGCCTAGTCTAGGGGGAAAAACAAGCTCAATGGAGGACTTCAGTCCCACACTAGGCTTAATCTATGTGACTCTTAGTCATTGAAGTTGAACCGGTGACATGTCATGCTACAGAAAGACAGCTGGCAACTTAACCTGTAGGCTAATGGGTAATCCATTCAAGCCTAATGCCACCAGTATGGCAGACTGATGCTAATGACGCTAATCCTCCAACCAGCAGGGGCGTGACTATTGCAGGTCTCCGGTGGGACAGAGGGCAGGACAGGAAGGGAGGGAGGACAGCACCGGTAGTAAAGACAGAGAAGAGACAACAGAGAGACTTTCTGATGTAACAGGTCGACGGGAGCAGTCTGGGATACTACGGAGTAATCAGCTTACGGAATACATGGTTGTCCTGGGAAATTTGGTTTGTGTCCCGATATGCACCCTATTCCAGGATTCTCCAACTAACAGCTTGTGGGACAAATTCAGCCTTGCGTGTGATGTTATTCGGCGCAGTACAGAGATGAAAGACTTGAATCAGCAGGAAA
>JACXGJ010015274.1:0-13730 GCA_016801105.1 Esox niger | reverse complement strand
GAACCTATTTAAGTTTACTGTTTGTTCACATGGGTGTGGTTTATTTTGGTTAGCAGCCGTAGGCTACACAACCCGGTCATTGTCTGTTTTGAGTTGTAAGTTTGTTTCTTTTGTTCATCCTTCCATTAAAACATGGATAACTACCTACATACCGTCTCTGCGCCCGTGTCCTTCCATCAATTCTACCAGATACATGACAGTTTGGTTTGGTTGTTTGGTTTATTTCGTGTATTTATATGTGTTGTTTATCATTTGTGTACACATACCTGGCGAGTAAAGCTGATTCTGAATTCTGATTCTGATAATAATGATGGCCCGATGGCCCTGGACAATAAAAAGCTGAGTTGTCTGTTGAAGACCAACAGATCCTCAATATAGCATCAAGTTCTCAAATACTGAAGGATGGATACTACCATCTTAGACTTCCTTTTCAAAAGGAGAATGTGAAGATGCCACAGAATCATCACGTAGCAGAACAGCGAGCCTTACCCTCATTAGGAAGTTCAGCAAGGACAAGGAGTTCTTCAAAGACTACAGATGTCTTTTGTCTGCTAAATTTACGAGGTTTCCTTGTACCTTTTCTCCTGCATAATCCAGGAGTTATCTAGATCCAACTGAGGCTGGGATGAAGAAATACCAGACGCTTTTGCTCAGCAGTGGAGGAAATGGCTTGGAAATCTGGGAACAGATGCATTTACCCAAGATGCTTTGGGAATGTGACATCTGCCCAGCTTCATCACTTCTGTGATGCCAGTGAGGTAGGACCTGAACAGGGGCACGTAGCCCCCCCCCAAAAAATATTTGGGGAGGCCCCGGGGCTGTGGCCGGAAGGCCAGCCTGCTGCCAGTCCAGTCCACACGTGGTCGGGGAGGTTAAGGTACTGGATGCGGCGTGGACCAGGCAGGATCCTGGCTAGCCCGTACCTGACATCGTCGTCGTCTGGGCCGCCTCCGGACAGGGCTTAGGGGTTGCCACTGGGGTAGCCAGTCCTCCAGTGGGAGACGGTAGGCGTCCTCCTCCTCGGAGTAAGAATCCGGCCATCCGAGGAGTTCCCTTACCGCTGTCTCCATATGGTTGGTTGGGTCATTCTGTCAGGGTTGTGCAGGGAATCCAAGGAGGAGATGGAGGCAAACGCAGGGGTGCAAGGTAAATCCTTTAATTGTGCAAAAACAGCAAAAACAAAACCGAGTGCCGTGCACTACAAACAACAGGAACAACTAAAACTAGGCATACGGGCGAAGAACAAACATGGAACAATGACCGAACAAAGACAGGGAGAAACTGGCTGAACTAAAGACACCGACTAACGAGGAGAACAGAAACAGGTGGGGGCAAAACACAGGTGAAAGAAATAAACTGATCACCTGAAACAAGAACAGGAGAGACCAAACAAGGACATGACAAATCACAGACACACAGAAAGCAGCAGGCTGTGACCGTGACATAGCCACTTAAACTATACTGTTGTTTGCGCCTTGGGGTTTTAGGCCGGGTGTTATAAAATAAAATGTATTTTTTTAGTAATATTCATGTGCTTTGCAAGCCAAGCCATTCATCTTGAGATTGCCTCTTCTTTGGGTACCAATTCTTGTGTGAATGCCATTTGAAGATTCATCTGTAGAAGAGGGCACATTGCTGAAATGCGCTCAGATAACGGCACTAACTATATTGGCGCAGAATGGGAACTGAAAGAGGTTTGACAGGAGTTGAATCACAGCGGAATACAAAACAAAGTTGCTGTATCTAAAATGGACTTTCATTCCACTTTCAGGCTCCTATCATCGAGATGTGTGGGAGCAGTTGATTCGTGTGGTAAAATCCGTGCTAACGTCAGTCATAAGACAGCAAACACTAGACGATGAAGGCTTACAGACTTTTTGCAAAGTGGAAGCTATTTTAAATGATTGTCCAATTACCGTGGTGTCGGATGATCCCGATGACTTGGAGGCTCTCACACCAAACCACCTTCTACAGCTAAAAGATAAACCCATTATGCCACCTGGGATGTTTCAAAAGACTGATTTGTACTGAAGGTGAAGATGGAAGCAGGTTCTGGGCTCGACAATAACGATGGCCCCGGGCCAGCAAAATGTCAGGTCAGGACTAATCAAACTTTCACTGTCCAAAACGGGCCACCACAAAAAAATATATTGTAAAATAATAATCATATTATCAACTCGACATCCTCCAGTTGTTTCTTAATCTGGCACAAACTACCTTGCAGCTCTTTTTGCATGCTGTTGACCAGTCAAGAGTTGAGCCGTGATGTGAGGCGTGGCTGTCAAGTATTGTTTTTCTATAAAATATTTTAAAACTTGCCTGAGTCACTCAATTGAAGAAGGCAGTGAAGGATAACTACGAGCTCAAACGAAAGCGACCGTTTTTACCTCAGTGCAAAACATTTTTTAACTGGTTCTACATCAATAGAACTCAGATGCGTCGTCCTAAGTTCCCAGCTAGAGAAGACAAATGTGGGTCTTTTTATGTAGGCACTGACAACTTTCAAAAACAATCCCTGACCAGCCATGCCAATAGCAGACATCACCAGGTCAGCATGACAGCCAAGCGGGAGGCTGACAATGTATTCAGGGCCCTTGGTGGATCAGGAATTTAAATGCAGATGCCCATTGGGTGATTGCACAACATAAGAACTGCATAACTAGAAAATGACAAATCAGCCAGTCGCCTTGTTTGAAAGTAAACTGCTTTTTATTCATTTTTATCATTAGAAATGCTATAAAAGAAATATAACAATATTTAGATTATATACAGAATACATTTCATAAATGATGAATCATGTTAAGTAATACAAGTATTTGGTTCTATGTTTTAACACTACTAAATTAACCTTTTTGGAACGAGGGACAGGATAAATGTTTACAAAGGGCCAGTGGCAAAAAAATTTAACGCTGAGTCTGGGGTTCAATATCTTATGGACCTGTTTTGGAAAAGATGGATCTGAGAGTATCTTCCATTAATGCACGAGCACCAAAAATGGAATCTCTCAAAAAGAGATCTCACCAAGGATGATGCTGTGCTGATTGTGGAGGATATGGCACAGTGCAACTCATGGTTAATGGCTAGAGTAATTAAGCCCCACTTGGATAGTAAGGGTCAGGTATGGAGTGCACACCTAAAGACCTAGACAAGCATCTTGGAATGACCAATCAGCATGCTATGCTTGCTGCAGGAAGCAACTGCAGAGGACTAACACTGACACTTGACTTTGACATAAACTTATGTGACCCTTGGGGGGTCCCAATGAAGGGCTGAAACACAAGAGAACTAAGAGGTATGATAAAAAAGAAAGTATGTATTATTATTACACAGTGCAATGCAATTTAACATATATTTTGGCTTAAAATGTTGTAATCGTTTTGTTATGTCGCAGCCACAATTAGTGGGCGGAATGCAGGAGCCATTTTTTATGTTTTATGTTTTTATATTGATTATTATACTTATTTGCACCCTTATATCCACAAACATACCTTCTAATTTGGCACCTGTCTGACCCACCCCCTTTGATTAATCAGGCTACTAATTATATATGGCTGACTAGTGTGAACTAGTGTGCTGGGGAGCATGAATACTTTTCAACCAAACAGCCAAACATACAGAAACGGATACATACACACTCAGACTTTTAGTCACATATAAAATGTATGTTTTTACTGTTGAAAGTGAAACAAGTAAATAGAAAGTAAATGATATTTGGATTCTTCCTTTTTGGCATGTATTGTGTTGGAACTACCCCCTGGACACTCGTAAATGGCGTCTAGAACAGTTTTTCTTCATCAACTTGCTCATACCATCCCTGCAATGGAGCATATTGATGGAAGCATCCTGCTATGAGGATTCTTCTCAACTGTAAGGACTTGACGACCTTCAAGAAAACCTGATCCAGATCATGCAAGACCTCAGACTGAGGTCAAAGATTCATGTTTCAACACAACAATGACCCAAAACAGACTGCTATGACGATGTTGGAATGGCTTCGGGACAAGTCTATGAATGTCCTGGAGTATTTAAACCTAAGCCCAGACTTGAACTCCATTGAACATCTGTTGTGAGACTTGAAGATCGTGATTCACTGACACACCCATCCAATCGGACAGCTCTTGTAGATCTACAAGGTAGAATGGGATCCACTATCTACATGGAAATATGCTGACACTTTTCATCATAATGTCATTTTAATTATTTAGACCAGGGCAGTCCAATCTCATTTCTGAAGGGATGAAACACTTCTGGATTTAGTTTTTACCTGATAGTTAATAGAACTCACCAGGTGTCCCAGATCTGCATTAGTACCTGATTAAAAGAAGATAAATAACAGAAGCATTTCAGCCCCCCAACTATGAGATCGGACAATCCTGTATTTGACATATGCCTGTGTTATTATTGGCCAGTGAAGCTATTGAAACTAACTCTAATTTGGCGGATGGTCCAGTTGTCTTTAGCTAGTTAGCTTATGTGTTACTGGGATGGCTTTCTCAACCAGCTGGTCACACATCTACCACATTTTTAAGGGTGTACGTTTTTTTCTCAGTAAGTCCATAGCTTGCTACCTCGGGTAAGTCATTTGCAAATGAAGTAGCTAGAAAATACAGAAATTATACTGGGACATTGATTATGAATACAAAAGATTGAATTTGGAGCATTACCTTGTAGTATCATTATTAGATAAAATTAGATGATGACAAAAACTTTCATTAGTCCCTCCCACAAGGCCAACTTTAAATAGAAAGTGTTTCAGGTACTTATGCACTATGCTCAATAGCCTGGGGATGAGGTCTGCAAAAGAGTTTATGTACAAAAAAAATCCAGGCAGGCAAGCAGGTCATAATGACCAACTACTAACTACCAAAATATCACTCATCGCAAAGTAATAATGTTACCCCAACACTGGTAACAATCAACAAACACATAAATGATAACTGGTGTGTTATTGGTGCATTATTCTTATTGTGACTTTAAGAAGTTCTGCTGTGTTTTATTAGAACATAACAGTACACTCTCCATATTAGGAAATAATCCATTTTTGGTTGTGTGAGTCTGTCATTTGCCTCCCTCTGCAACATTCTGCAGAACAGCAAATTCAGTTTTTTTGTGGAAATTATAAGAACAAGCCACTCAACATGTACAGGGTGACAATCAATTGATGTATTTACAAAAATATTTTTCATGTTTAATTTTTTATGCTTTTTTGGTGAAAGGTAGAAAAGAGAGTGTGGAAGATGTTTTTGTAATTTATCAAATAAGAATGTATTCAATCATTAGCATAACAGTTGATTATTACAGGTTTAATCATATGCGGGAACAAGTATCATGACAACAAAAGTGCAGAGACCAACACGGAGTAGTGTCATGACAGTTGTTCTTATTTTACAGTGCTGAGGTTCAAACTTATATTCATTTCCAGCTGTACAGGTGACGACATCAGCACTTGCAAAATGTACAGTGGATATAAAAAGTCTACACAGCCCTGTTAAAATGCCAGGTTTTTGTGATGTAAAAAAATTAGACAAAGATAAATCATGTCAGAACTTTTTCCAACTTTAATGTGACCTATAACTGAACAATTCAATTGAAAAAGAAACTGAAATCTTAAAGGGGGTTGCATAAGTGTGCACACCCTTAAACTAATACTTTGTTGAAGCACCTTTTGATTTTATTTCAGCGATCAGTCTTTTTGAGTAGGAGTCTATTAACATGGCACATCTTGACATGGCAATAATTTCCCACTCTTCTTTGCAAAAGCGCACCAAATCTGTCAGGTTGTGAGGACATCACCAGTGCATTGCCCTCTTCAGATAATCACACAGATGTTCAATGGGATTCAGGTCTGGGCTCTGGCTGGGCCATTCCAAAACGTTAATCTTCCTCTGGTGAAGCCATGCTTTCTGGATTTGGATGTGTGCTTTGGGTTGTTGCCGTGCTGAAAGGTGAACTTCCCCTTCATCTTTAGCTTTCTAACGGACACCTGAATGATTAGTGTCAAAATTACCTGTTATTTGGAACTGACTAATGCCCTGGTTTCAGCTTTAGAAAAACAGCCCCAAAGCATGATGCTGCCCCCACCATGCTTTACTGTGGGTACGATGTTCTTTGGGTGATGTGCAGTGTTGGTTTTGCACCAAACATAGCTTTTGAAATGATGGCTGAAAAGTTCAACCTTGGTTTCATCAGACCATAACACATTTTCCCATGTGCTTTTGGAAGACTTGATGTAAGAAAAGCCTTCCGCTATGCCACCCTACCCCATAGGCCATTTATATAAAGGATACATGAGATTTTTGTCACATGTAGCACACAGCCATTACTTGCCAGAAATGTCTGCATCTCTTTTTTTGTTGCTGTAGGCCTCTTGGAAGCCTCCATGACCAGTTTTCTTTTTGTCTTTTCATCAATTTTGGAAGGAAGTCCAGTTCTTGGTAATGTCTCTGTTGTGCCATATTTTCTCCACTCGATGATGCCTGTCTTCACTGTGTTCCATGGTATATCTAATGCTTTTGAAATTATTTTGTACCATCTTTCAACAATGAGATCCCTCTGATGCTTTGGATCCTCTGCTGATCATGGCGTTTGCTTTGAGATGCAACTAAGAAAATTCAAGGAAAATCCTCCTAGAACAGCTGAACTTCATTTGTGATTAATCAGAGTCACTTTAAATAAGGGCAGGTGTGTAATGACTTCTACTTAACATGAGTTTCAATGTGATTGGTTTATTCTGAACACAGCCACATCCCCAGTTATAAGAGGGTGTGCACACTTATGCCACCAGGCTATTGTATGGTTTTTATTTTTCATTTTTCCCCCTCAAATATTTCAGTTCGTTTTTCAATTGAATTGTTCACAGTATAAGTAACATTAAAAGTGGAAAAATTGCTGGCATGATTTATCTTTAACTAATTCTTCTACATCACAAAATCCTGGCATTTTAACAGGGGTGTGTAGACTTTTTATATCCACTGTACATACAAAGAATTGTTGTTGCCATGATGTAGCCTAGGGAATGCAAGGTTGCATACAGACATAGATCCAGGAGACATAGGTAATCATAGAAAGTCAGTTGCCCAGACAACTTGGTGAAAGCTCACACAGGACAGCAGGGGCATGTTACTATTGGTGGTTTTGCTAACTCAACTCTCCCAGTAAGTAATAGAATTCTATTCACCTCTATAATACAAGGAACAGGATCCCCACTGCTGCTATTAAAACGTACACCGAAAAGGGAGACTTCTTCTAGTGGTTTCTGCTAGGCCCAAGGCCTAGTCTTTTAGACGTAGATGGAGGTCATAGTCGAGTAGTCTTGGCCAGCCCAGGCCACAGGATGACACTTCATCTTAACCTCCATATTTACTGTACTAGTTAGTGACAAATAAAACATTCCTAGAAATGTTTTTCCCACTATGAATGTGGGACACGCCTCTTAGGTGTTCCTTTGAACGTCTGTTATGTTAAGTTAGTGACTTGCAAATGGCATACACATTATGAATAAATAAACAATGAACTAAATGTATCAAATTACTGAGGAACACATAAACAGCTTTTTATGAATACATAATGATTCATTCATAAATATTAGTAAATGTTTCAGCAATGTCTACATTAGAATGTGAACCAAGTGATATTAAACACTAATTTTCTTTTCTTTTAACATCTCTGTGTCTTGTGTATTATGTCTCGGCATCACATCTCTTTCATGAACATAGTGCACATTTTCCTCCATAGTACTCCTGTGGTTAAATGTAGCGCTTTGAAATCTAGTTACATAAACACTGCCTGAATTAATTCATTATATACATGTACAGTATATTTGGTATTCAGACCCCTTATTACACATTTTGTTACATTACAGCCTAATTATAAAATGGATTAAATGTATTTCTTTCCTTATCAATCCACACACTATACCCCATAATGACAAAGCAAAAAAATAATATCACATTTATATATAAGTATTCAGGACTTTTGCTATGACATTCAAAACTGTGTTTAGGTGCATCCTGCTTTCATTCACAATCCTTTAGATTCAACAACTTGATTAGATTCCAATGGTGGTAAATTAAATTGACAGCAGATCTTTTTTGGTACTCTTCCGCAGATATGTGCCTCGACACAATCCTATCTCGGAGCCATACAGACTCATGTCTCAATATTGTTCTGTGGGTCAACTATATGTGCCTTACAAAATAATTTACAATCAATTGAATTTACCACAGGTGTATTCCAATCCAGTTGCCGAAGCATTTCAAGGATGATCAATGAAATTTCTAGTGAATTTTTGAAGTATGCATTCGTAGATATTTTCTGGTATAATATAAACCTGTATTGAGAGTTATGGCATCAATGCCATTCACAGCGAAAAATTAAAGTTGATTTGCCATGAAACTAAATAGGTTTGGCTGTGTAGATTTCGTCTTCAGTCTTGCTAGCACGGGCTAAATTCTAGCTTGTAATGTATTAAAATGGCCAGTGGCAACAGCCATACAGGTCATACAGTAGATGCTATTTGTGGTAGAATTACATTTCATAAGAAATGTTATGTTAGTGTAACCCAATGCCTTATGGTGACTAGCTAAATATTCAAACTTGGTATGATGGTATTGGGCCCAAAAAAGTTGTTGAGATGCAAAAGTAGTACAACCCAGTCGGTCCCAGTGCTGCCATACAAGCTTATACTAAACAATATGTACTTCACCATCACCCATGAAGTACATACTTTCAGAATGTGGTATGCGATTTGAGATTCAGACAGAAATTCAAAAGAAAAGTTGAGAGATCTAGAAAGCCCAAACTAAAATATAACGAACGTTGGTTCACAGGACAGAAAAAAACACAAGTAGTTCTGAAGTGGAGGTACTGTTGTAGGAAGTGAAGAGCAAACAAGCTGTCATTTTCAGGAGCGTCAATTGTGGATATAAAATAACAATACAAAAGATGCATGAGATGTTATAACTTGTTCAGTGAACGCTTTATCCAGACATGGGCAAACAATGAAGTAAAAAAAAGGTTCATTCTCAAATCTGAGGCCAAAAAAATACTTGCCAAACAGAAGAATAATGTAATTTATTATAAAAAGATTATACATTATTGAAAATTATTGTAATTTCAAACCTATATATTATTAAACTGTAGAATTGACAAATAATTTGACACAAACATCAGCACTCAAAAGTGTGTAAGTGTGCTCTTGAGTGTGCATAGGTTCTGTTCTTAAGAATAAATCTCAAATTAGAAAATATTGGTGAATGTCATAATCTTCATGGAAACTGGGTAAGTGGGTTTTATGAAAGAATTTCTTACCAAGAAGGGTTGAATGAGGCCCATTATTCTTTAATGGAGACAAAGTTTGAAAGAAGTTTGGAACCGCCAACACTCTTCCTTGGCTGCATGGCCAAACTGAGCAATCAGGAAGGGAGAAGAATCCAATAGACTCTGACAGAGTTACAGAGTTCCTGTTTCGAGATATGAGAACCTTCTAGAAGGACAATCATTTATGCATCACTCCACCAATCAGGCCTTTTTGATAGAGTGACCAGATAGAAGCCACTCCTTAGAAAAAGGCAATATATTTTTGCCGATCAGTCAACCAGCTCATTAATTGTCAACTAAATCAATGGTGAATACTGTCATTATTGGCATCAATACTTTTTTTCTAATGCATATTCTCACATTCAATCTTGTGTTACACAAAAAAAGAATACAGACAACCACAATACTATGTAAGTAGTGTGTCGTTCTTTGCTTTTATAACTGGGAGGTGTGAGGGCCCATACTCCCGGCAAACCACAAAACAAGTGGCACATGGGTGGTTTGCCAACAGGCACCTAAAGAACTCTCGAGACATTGGTTTAATGAAACCAAGTCCCTTTGTCATGAGTTGCCCAGCTTAACATCTGGAGGAAACCACACATCCCCTGGCCAATACCACCACAGCAGAATGCTGGGACTGGGAGACTTGCCGGGATTGAGGTAAAGATGAATGAAGCAAGCACAAAGCCAAGATACACAGCCAAGAGTGGCTTTGGCACTAGTCTGTGAATGCCCTTGAGTGGCCCAGCCAGAGCCTTCAACGATGTTCCCCATGCAACCTGACAGACATTGAGAGAATCAGGAGTAAAAAATGGGAGATACTCCCCAAATAAATGTGTTCCATGATTGTAGCTGACATGAGGCCGTAATTGCTGCCAAAAATGCTTCAAGAAAATAATGAATAAAGGGGTCTAAAAACTTACAGAGATTTAATAGTTCTGTTGTTTTGGCCAGACCGCGTAAACGGAGCCGTCTAAGAAGAGTGAATGTCTCTTACTGAGTGAATGACTGACCCCTTGTAAAATAGCGTAGCAGTTAGCATAGCCAACCAGCAAAGCCAACCAAGCAAGTTTATTTATATAGCACAATTCATACATCTTTTCATTCTTGCAAGCAATTGCTTAAATCTTATGAATATTCCTAGGAAGATAGTAGATACTAGTAAGCCTATTACTGGCTAATAAGCTACTAAAACGGCCAGTAGTAAAAGCCATACAGTTATAGATGCTATGGTGGAGGTAAACTTAATAAGAAACGTTAGTCAATTTAACACAATGCTCAATGGTGTCTAGCGACTGCTGAAACGTGTAATGCCGAGGCTTAGTGGTTAAAGACAGTGCCTCTCATGTGGAAGATCTAAGTTTTAATCAATTGAGAGCAACAACATTTATACATTTTATTTGTGGGCCGCAATAAAATTTGGCTATTTCTGGTAGATTCCACGATTCTCTTGTCTTTTTACTTGATGAAAAAGTTAGTTATTGTCACCTTTATTGATAGTTAATGTATCTATGTCATTCTCAAATGAAAGAAAAAAGTACGTTGTTATGCCATGAAAGAAAAAAATACGTTCTTATGTCATGAAATGAAATAGCTTGGGTAAACTCGCTAGAAATTTCTACATTCTTGACTATTCCAGTAAGTTAGTAGATACTGGTTAAGCCTATTAGGGGTAAATACGCTATTAAAACGGCCAGGTGCAAATGCCATACAGTATATAGTATATAGATGCTATGATGGAGGTGAATTTAATAAGAAACGTTAGTCACTTTAACACAATGCTCGATGGTGTACATTTTTGGGGTAGGTAAACTTAGTAAGAAACGTTGGTCAGTTTAACTGTATCAAAATCATGCACGAATGGCCAATTAGCTGTTGAAACAGCCAGTGACAAAAGAGGATTTGTTCAGGGTAGACACAAGAGGCTATACGTTCAGCTCTATGATGTAGTGGTTCACCACACAGGCTTCCATGTGGGTGACCCTGGTTTAAATTTCGAGAGGGTAACACTTTTTATTGCGGCCGGCTGAACTAGACTTGCCAGGTTTCTTGTTTTAATAAATTTGCAAAAATGTCTAAAAGTCAGTTTTTGCTTGGTCATTATGGGATAGTAAATTAATGAAGACCATATTTTTTATATCATTACGAGGTACAAAAACCATAATAAAGGATCTTAAATTATCCGGCATGACTAAGGTCTCTTTAACGTCTTCATTAAAGTTACAACACCTGCAAACAAAGACAGTTTATAGTACACAGTGATATTTCTTTATATTCTACCTAGGACATAAGCGAATTCATATTGAATTACCAAAATGGCATTCAGTGGCACTGACATGCCTGTATATGAAAGTGTCATGATGGAGGCAGTGCCTTTGATCCCTGGACAAGCATACAAAGGTTTTTAAAAATGCTGACAGAAATATTGGATTGGTAGATTCCTTTACTAATTATATTGATATGGCCATTTAATGGCAAAATAATATTACTAAATAACTAGACTAGCCATAACATGGAATGTGGAATCCTCTAGTGCAGTCAAAAACATACCTGGTACAAAATAAAATGTATTTCATGTGGCTGCATATCAGACTTTTAATGATCTTTATTCCACCAGAAAAAAAGACCTAGAGATTTCTGAAGGGTGAGTTTTCTCTCATTTATGCAGGGTCCTTCAATTGTCCTTGAAGTGTCATTATATCTATTAACCAGAGCAACTTACAATAGTGAGCAAATGCATACATTCATACTTTTTTGCACTGGCATGAGAAGGAAACCCAAACCCCTGACACTATGGTCAAACAGTGCTTGTTATAGGAAGTTGGATAAGAGTTGGTTGAGAAAATAACAAAAAATGTGTTGCTGGGGCATGGTAAATCCGTTCAGAGCCTCTAAAACTCCCAAAATACTTAACAACACATCTGTGTCTCTAGGATGATTGAGAGAATCTCAAAGATTTCAGACCTGTAGCCACTCATGTTAGAACCCAGGTTAAAGCAGTGGAATAGTCACATATATTCATTTTTAGTTAGTGGGGCTCACAAACTGTACCCTATGTTTTGCTTAATGGCACTAACTGTTATATATTGGCCATGACAATGATTAATGTTTGGTCTTGCAGTTGCTTATTGTTATATTTGGTTCTGATTCTATGGTTTCTCAAATTAGCACTATTAGCCCGTAGCAAGAATGCGATGTGCAGACGCTCTAAGAAGGTCTAGATCTTTTAGTTTAGAAGAATTAAGATCCCGAAATCCAGAATTTGCATCCATTATGTATTTATTTTATTAGAAATAAGCTGATATAAGAATGGCTGTTATAAAATACACATGATTGATTGCGGGATGTATGGATTTTAGGTAACTGCATCATTCAATATTGCAATCAGGTTGAGATACAACCATATTACTACGAACTAAAAGGAGCAAAGCAGTATCAAGAAAAATAGGCTGCATGTGGAGAAGAAAATGTGAACAGCTTCTGTCAAAGTATGCCATGAATAAATATGAATACATATGAATGCATTTGAATAAACATATTACATTAAGGGGAATGAATCTTAAAAGAAAAGAAACACATAAAGAACCCATTCTGACGGTATTCACCCCTAACTTGGAGCATTCATAGGGGAGTGTAGCTAAGCAGTTTGCCATGTTCCCTCCTCCAACATACAACATACGTGTCAGTTAGATGATCAGAATAAAATCTGGTCCTTAAGGTTTGCTCTCTGAATGGTTTTCTATTCTTATATCCATAAGGGTTATAAGGGCTATATGCACCTCTAACCCTGTCAGCTTAACTGATAAAACACATTATGACATAATTGTCTTGAAATATGTCAAACAAAGAAAACAAAATGGGTAGGGGGAAATCAATACACTATCTGGTACAGCAATTGTTTCCCTCCTGACATTGTGTCGATACACTGAAACCAACAATCAATGTTTTTATACATTTATTAACTGGGCCTAAAATTAACATCTACCGACCGCCAAATGTGGGTAGATTTTAGAGTCGGCAGGTAGAATGTTTATTCCACTAGTCATGCTGATTGGTGATCAGAGCTCAGTGGAAGTTTTACACTTGCTTTTTTGGACATAAAAAAACTCAAGGCAAGTAGGGTATTTTAAAGTTGTGATTTATTGCACAACAAAAAGCATTTAAAGTAGTTGCATGCGTACCACTAACAATGTGCGCCCTGACAGTGTACCGCAGCCTACCGGAACGAAGCATTTAAAGTAGTTGCATACGTACCACTAACAATGTGCGCCCTGACAGTGTACCGTAGCCTACCGGAACGAAGCATTTAAAGTAGTTGCATACGTACCACTAACAATGTGCGCCCTGACAGTGTACCGTAGCCTACCGGAACGAAGCATTTAAAGTAGTTGCATACGTACCACTAACAATGT
>JACXGJ010015273.1:0-13802 GCA_016801105.1 Esox niger | reverse complement strand
GTCTTTGACTCCCAGATGACATCATAACACAGTACAGCTTTGTCTGTCTTCAAAATGAAATCATAATGCAATTAAGTTTGTCTTTGTTTTCAAGATGACATCATAAAACAGTACACATTTGTCTTTGTCTCCAAGATGACATCCAGCCACAGTACAGCTCTATCAATATATCCAGGGTGACATTATATTACACTCATGTGTATCTTGGTAATGGTAGTTGGGAGTCATTCAGTACTTATTTCCCTTCTCATTCTGATTACAGTTTTTCTCAGTCAGTTTAAATCTCAGAACATAAAGTTTCTTGCTCACAAAAGATTAGAATTTCTTATTAATTTTAGCAAATTGCACCTGTTTTGTGCAGTTGTCTACAATTTGCACAATAACAATACTTACATGCACATGGCCTGCTGATCAGAACTGTTGAGTTGATTGTCAACAGTCTTACTCTTCCCAACTTCTAAACATTCTTTCACCGTGTGAGCCATCACATGCAAAATTATCCATTCAGTTATCAAAATCTGTCAGACATACATGTGTATTCCATAAATATAAATTGCTAAAAAAAATTAAGGGAATACGTGATCATCACAGTATAACATCAAGCCAATTAATCTTCAGGGATATCAATCAGTCCAGTTAGGAAGCATAAGCGATTGTGAATCAGTGTCACCAGTTTCGGTGCAAAATTGTGACAACAGTGATAACAGCTGCACTGGAGAGGCAACAGCAAGACAACCCCCAAAAAGGGAATGGTTTTGCAGGTGGGGGCCACAGACAATTGCTCTCTCCTTATCCTTCCTGACTGATTATTCTTTAGTTTAGTTTTTTGCTAGTATCCTTTTCACTACTGGTAGCATGAGGCGGTACCTGCAGCCAATTCAGGTTACACTTAGTCTAGCTCCTCCAGAATGGCACAAACAATAAATGCCATCACACATAGGTTTGCTGTGTCTCCCAGTACAGTCTCAAGAGCATGACACGAGGAGAGCTAGACAGGGCCTTCGAAGGGCATCAACCCAGCTGCAGTACTGGTATCTGTTTCTTTTTACAAGGGGGGCCAGGAGGAGGGCTGCCAGAGCCCTACAAAATGACTTCTAGCGGGCTACTGATGTGCATGTGGGCCCGACATCCTCTTTTGGGACCTGTACTCACAGACCAGCACCATGCAACACCAGAACTGTCCGGTCTACCATTGGCGACACGTTCTCTTCACAGATTGTAGCAGGTTCAAAACTGAAATTTGTGTATACTGTATCAAGAATTTCCAGGGCAGACTGACATGGTGAAAAACATCCAAACATTTTGACCAGTATAGCTCAAATGAGGACAAAAAACTTTTCATTTTGGTGGCATTGGCCAATTAACCGCCACAGTTACTGGGTTTGGATGAGTTACAACATTTTGCAGACATGCAATAGAGTGAGGTCCCATCGAGCATTTGTCATGATTGCACTTACAGTTTAGAGAATTTTAAGACTGTTTCAAAAAATTTGCCAAAGAAATTGAGAAAAACTACTCATCGATTCCTCGTTACTGGTTTCTTAATTAGTTCAGCAGCAGAAAGTTCTCCATCCTCGTGACATACACATTGAGGAGGAATAATCCCCATTTTTCGGCAACTCCCACTGTTAGACTAATAGAAGGGGCTGCGGTGAGAAGGTCCAACAAACTATCTGAAGACCACCTAATGCTCCCACTTCATGCCCATCTTCCCTTCAGCTCCTTAGTGGCCTTTTACCAAACACTGTCCTCCATCCTCTCTCTTCTGTCCTCTCTCCTCTGTCCTCACTCCTTTCTGGGCGCTTTAATCAAAGAGGGGCAGTGAGGAGACTGAACATACGTGAACACTTGTGTGACATTCGACGGTTGACCTTCCCCACTTGTAGTTAGTTAACTTGACATGGGTGGATCACATGATAATGGGTTGAAAAGGACATTAGTCATGCTAGCCTACACATTCTAGCCAATCAGAGACGGGGTCACAGAGGAGAGAGGATGGAGTAGACATCTGGCTTATCATGTTCCCCTTTTTAATAGACCGATTTTACCATGCAATAATCAATTAATTTATCCCTTTATTCATCCAGCAAAATGAATCCAGTAATTAATCCATTCATTCATCCAGTTATTCATCCAATCATTTGTCCCTTCATTAATTGGTGTTCGGCCTGTGCAGAAGGCAGGCCTCTTGTAGACCCGGACATGCCACTAGAACGTCCCTTTAAACTAGCATCCTGCTGCCTGAGAATGAACAGAGCTCAGGAAAGCCCTGATTATATCCATTAGGTCGTTGTGAATCAGCCTGAGGAAGGAGCTGCGTACGGAGAGGATCACCTGCACCCCTGCAGGACAAACACATTACTGCTCTGACCGCATCCCAAATGGCCCTCCATTCCGCACTGCTTTTGGCATAGCGCCCTATGTAGGAAATAGGGTACAATTTGGTACGCTTTCTGAATGGACAACAGGGCCTTTCTGCTGCTTCTAGCTGTATGTCATGCCTTGTAGGTGCCCTTAGGAAAATAGTACAAACATGCTACCAACTACACAACAGAAACACCTGAAGTTAGCTGCGTCATGGTGAGACCAGGGTTTGAATCCTGCTTGCAGATTTGGTTAGTGTGTGTGTGTGTGTGTGTGTGTGTGTTTACTGTGAACAAATGAAGCACTAGGAATATCTCGATACACAACATCCTAAGAGACGACACAGTGATTGTTAAGAATTCACATAAATGGCCGTTTAGTTTCCTGAAGATATGCATGCAATCAGACAATCAGATTGACGGACGGACGGGTGGAGAGAGAGACTAATTGACAGACACATGGAGTGGTAAAGAGAGAAGCAGACAAACAGCTGGATATATAGACAGACAGACAGATTGACAGAGAGACAGACAGACAGATTGATAGACAGACTGGTAGACTGACAGCTGAGCTTCACCAGCACTCCCTCTCCAGAGGATAGCAGGGAGACCAAGAAAGGAAACTCTTGGGAGGACGACCCAGAAAAACAGTGCAGCATTCTGAAGCAATCTGCCTCCCAGTGGGGCTCCTGGAACCCCGTCAGGGGAAGTGATGATGTATTTACTTCCTATTTATATATCCAAAATGTTCTGTGTTCCATGTTTTTAACTTGTCCTATTTATAGATCTGATATGTATCTTTATTTTCCGTCTTCAGCCAGTCCTATTTATATATCCAGTTTGTGGCTTTATCTATCTGTCTTCAGGGTTAAGGCACCAAACACTGGCTGCATCTCTGAAAAACACATTTATTTAAGGCCCTGGTAAAATGCAATGCACTCCCAAACACATACGTGTGCGCTGGCACACACACACACACACACACACACACACACACATGCACACACAGTCAGGCACATGTAAAGAACACCATGCGGCTGCATAGTCAATTCCATATCCTATTGATTTGACATAGTATGCTCCATTTAAAGCTACAGAACTTCTGGTGTATGAAGGAAAAATGACCACATTCCTGCCTTAATCTACTGTTGTCTGGTACTGTGTCCTGCTAGTTAGAGCCAATTACTTTTAAGTACTGTCTTCCCAATAGCCTACTTTAGCAGTGAACTGCTGACTTAACGGTGAACTGATGACAACATAACTTGCTGCAAGCTGACTGTTGACAGATAACTGGGTTTAAATAAGAGGCAGGGCAATTTGTCTATGTTTTGTAAATTAGTGCCAGGATTGAATAGGAGTGGTGTCTGTCATCTTGGCTGTCATCGATTATTGTGAGTACAAAAGCCTCCCAAGTCCTTTCGGTGGCTGCTGGAAGCGGCTGTCTTGTGAAGTGGCTGTGCCGTCACCCAAAGGACGGTTGCCACCTAAAGATATATGTGCAGAGTTGTTTTTGCAGAGTTAATGGAGAAGGGGAGATGTGCCTCCACTGTGACGATATTTCAGTGTCCAGCACCAGAACGGCACAAAACCTGAGCTGACAACAACAAACATCACTGACTGTTCTTACTCCGTGAAAAGCAGGAATGAGGATTATTACTTACACACGTACAACAGTGTCTGAGTAGCTTTTTACACTAACCCTTTTTGCACTTGAGTAACTTTTTACAGGTTTGTAGCCTTGTTTACTTTGTGTGTATTTACCATCCCTTATTCCTCTATTGACACTGCAACTGAAACTGATCACTCTGTGACTGACAGCCACTTCTGTGACTGAAACTGACCACCCTGTGAATGACAGCTCATTCTGTGACACTGCAACTGACCACCCTGTAACTGACACAGCCCGTTCTGTGACTGAAACTGACCACCCTGTGACTGAAGGCCCATTCTGTGACTGAAACTGACCACCCTGTGACTGACAGCCCATTCTGTGACTGAAACTGACCACCCTGTGACTGACAGCCCATTCTGTGACTGAAACTGACCACCCTGTGACTGACACAGCCCATTCTGTGACTGAAACTGACCACCCTGTGACTGACGGCCCATTCTGTGACTGAAATTGACCACCCTGTGACTGACATGGCCCAATCTGTCACTGAAACTGACCACCCTGTGACTGACAGCCCATTCTGTGTCTTAAACGGACCACCCTGTGACTGACGGCCCATTCTGTGACTGAAACTGACCACACTGTGAATGACACGGCCCAATCTGTGACTGAAACTGACCACCCTGTGACCGACACGGCCCATTCTGTGACTTACACTACCCCCCTGAAAAAAACATTTGTGGCGTATTACACAGTGTGTTCTCTATCTCTGTCAAATCCAGGTCCTAATCCAGGCACTTGTCAATCTCATGTGTGGACTACCGGAACTCCCTGTTGGCGAAGCTCCCTGCTTGTCTATCAACCCAGACACCTTACCCATGGCCCGTCTTACGTATATAAAACCTTTCAAATTCTACCCAGCCCTACCTTTAGACAACGCTCAAACCCTGAATCCCTACCTCAGACATACTGTATTTTCCGCCATCTTTTGTCTCTTGGCCGTCCCACCCCTACAGGAGGGCATCCAGCGCTGAGCACAGTCAAAACGGTTCTCCTGGACCCCAGGGGTGGAACCAGCTTTCCCTTGAGGCTAGGACAGCATGAGTCCTTATAACAAACCCACCAGCCGTCCTCACAGTCTGTTGTCTGGACACGAACGCCGCGGCTGGGAGGGCAAATGCTGGCACGGACTCAGACCTATTGAACTCCTCCGACTGGCCAACGCCATTGTCTGAGTGGAGCCTCATTGTCCCGTTCTTATCCAGGGCTACTTACACCAGTGGGTTTAATCAAAGCCACAGCACGCCATTTGACGTGACATGCTTTAGCAACTGAGCTGTACAGAATATGGATAGTAACACAGCAACGCGTTATCCCGAAGTTGTGTGTGATCAGGCCTGTTTCGCACTTACTGGGGAAGATGACCAAGCCAAGGTTAAAGGTCTCATTTTGTCTAGTACACCAGCAGCATATGCCTTTTTTGATGGGTTAATTTTTTCTGTATTTTGTTCAGTGCAATTGAATAATCCAGTGTGTTCTGGAAGTCCATAAAATCTGATTTGGTAAATGATTGTGTTCTTTTTTCCTTGGTCTTTTGTTATAGGTCCAAAAGTGTTGGGGAGGTGGTTTATCAGCACATCTCCAATTTGGCTACCCACTCCTGCTATCCTGTGTTCTTCTTCCTCTATTTCTATCGCATTCCTCTCTCTCCCTCATTCTATCTTCCATTCTTCTCCCTACTCTTTTTTCACGTTCTCTCTCTCCTCTTCCTGAGCAGCCTTATGATTGTAATAATAAAACCGAGTGGCTTGTCAGACCACAAACAGCTGCATGATGAATGTCCTGCAGAACTGGTGTTTGTTTGTTTTAGGAGCTCAGCGGAATTGAATTTCATGCTCACTTGTTAAGGTGGTATTTTCTTGACCATGCTCTCCTCTTCATCCTCCTCCTCCTGCAACGTCTTCTCGTCCCCTTCTTCCAACAACCTCCCCAAGCTCCTCATCATTCCATGCATTCCTGTCCCTGTTCCCCTTTTTACCCTCATCCCCTCTCTCTCCTGTTGTTACTCTTCATCCTCCACCAACAAGCTAAGCAGGCCACATTGCTTGAATAAAATGGTTCTGTTATCTGAATGAGAAACACAGGGGAGCGTGGTAGATGATAGTAGCTAAGGGAAAATAATGACTTGTTTCATGTGTGCGGTGAAAGTGTCTGTCTTTACCAAAACTACTCTGCTAGAGCCACACAGCTTAAGGAAACGTTTAATTAGAGAATGTCAACCTGCCCGTGTTTCAGGCTGTTTGGAATAATAATGCGATTTGACGTGTAGGCGTATGCTGCTATTTCTCTCTTCATTCGGAGCAACTTATAGACAACTAAAAGGCATGCAATCAATTGATTCTGAAGAAGTGGGAGAAAATAATTATCTTTAGCTGCTGGAGACATGCTTGTGTTAGGGATGGTGGATGCTGTGAGGTGTCTTTTCTCTTAGAGATGAGTTGTCTTCTTTGGAGCAGTGCTATGAGGTGTTGTTTTGTTAGCGGTTCTATGAGGTGTCATTCTGTTAGCAATGCTATCAGTTGTCTTTTCCTTTTCAGGGCTATGATGTGTCATTCTGCTAGTGATGCTTTGAAGTGTATTTCTGTTAGCGACACATTGATGTGTCTTTCTGCTAGCGACACTATGAGCTGTCTTTCTGTAGGCGACACTATGAGGTGTCTTTCTGTTAGGAAAAGAATGAGGTGTCTTTCTGTGATGAACACAATGAGGTGTCTTTCTTTTAGTGATGCTTAGAAATGTATTTCTGTTAAGGCCGCTATGGGGAGTCTTTTTGTTAGCGATGCTATGAATCATCCTCTTTTTAATGGTGCTACACAAATTGGAGAAAGGTCCTGTATAATTTCTCACTACTGGTGTCCCTCAGGGCTTGATGTTAGGTCCTCTTTAATATTTCACTACTGGTGTCACTCAGTGCTTGATATTAGGTCCTCTTTAATATCTCACTACTGGTGTCCCTCAGGGCTTGGTATGAGGTCCTCTTTAATGTTTTACTACAGGTGTCCCTGAGGGCTTAGTATTAGGTCCTCTTTAATGTCTTACTACGGGTGTTCCCAAGGGCTTGGTTCTTCATACTCTTTAACGTTTCACTGCTGGTGTTCCGGATAACTTTGTACTGGGTCCCATTACATGGCTAAACCACTCATACTTGTTCAAAATAATTAATTTAACTCCTGTATCTACAGTATGGTTTTCTCTGCATGGCTATGGTTCATTTCAACTTTCTAGTGGCTGTATTGGGAGGGTTGCTGTTTGTCTGTCAGATCCATGTGGACTCTGGAGCCGCCTTTGCTTTAGCTAATCCCCGTTAATATAGACTTAGACTAACATTTAATGGAACACGCCCCCACTCTCCCCTTCCTCTCTCCGCCTCCTATATTTCTCCTCCTCTCTCATCCACCTTTCTTGTCTTCTCAAACACCTCTCTCCCCTGATCTCCTATGTCATCTTCCCCTTCTCTATCTCTCACTCTTCTCTCTCATCCTACTCTCTGCGCTTGCCCACTTTCCTCAGACCTACAATACCTTTGACCCTCTCAGTGTCTGTCAGTCGATGAAGCTTGGTCCTTCTCAGATGATCAGTTCTGGTTTGCTTTAGTCCTGGTTGGTTTATTTAGAGTGGTCAAACAGAACATGGCCATTAATTCACGGAGGACACACACAGAGACGCTCTCCTCTCATTTAGTCTGCAACCCAAATGGAACACTTCTTTTTCGGGACATTAGAGCTCAAGTGAAGAGTGTTGCACTGTGGAGAGAATAGGGACACGTGGGCTGCATGCATAGGAGAAAATGTTGGTAAATACTGCCAACGGGTCGATGTTTTGAATATTATGTAACAGTAATAACAAGTAGTGCACTATCCAGGGAAAAGGGTGCCGTTTGGGAGTCATTCATTTACAATGTCCATAAAACCGGATTGAAGAGGGAGTGGAGAGCAGAAAAGGCCACATCTATCACCCATCTGCTAGCGGCGACTATGTACAGGAGGCTCTCGAACTCTCTAAAAGCTGCAGTCAGTTATCATAGGACAGGATCCAACATCCCAGCGTCCCACAAATCAGCCGGTGAGGAACGCACACACACACACAAAAGCACACACACATACGCGCACACACACACACACACACACACACACACACACACGCACACACAGACACGCTCACTCTCATCACTGTCATACACTCACAGACAGACTGTGGTGAACAGGCCTGCTCACTGTTAGATAGGGGAGAATCAACCGCTCCCGACAACAGCCTTCAGAGAAGAATGGAGTTCAACTGAGGTGAGTCGCAAAATAGAGGCAGGTGTTAACAACTTGGTGTAGAATCTAGAGAGATCATTATAAACACTTAGTTTAGAACCTTTTGAGATTGTGATCAACCCTTAGTATATAATCCATTGAGATACTAATCAACTGTTTGTGTAGAAACTACAGAGAGAGTTATCAACATTTAGTGAATCTGGTTATCCACTCTTATGTAGAATCTAGAGATAGTAATCAATTCATTGGGTAGAATCTACAGTACTGAGATAGTTATTTTGTTATCAACGCAATGCCCAATACAAATACAGTTTTTTATTAACTGGTAGTGTATCTATAGAGATGGTTATCATCAACGCCTGTTTTAAAATCAATGCAGGCAATTATGATCAACTCTTAAAGTTCATTAAGCAGACTTATTATGATGTCACAATGTGGAATCTTTAAATAAAGTAAGTTGTTCTTTAAGCTGTAATCAAATACAATACATACAATAAATACTGTGGTTATTCAAAAAGGCACAACTTACTCACAATTACATGTTTTTATTGAAGATAAAAATAAATGTGTCTGCAACTTGACTCTCGCTGTTGAGTGCTCCCTCCACTCTTTCAAAACATACATCTTATCCGTAAAGTGTTTGTGCGCTGTTTGAATCTGTTATGATACACATAAATCGCTTTGAAACAGAATAGAAATACCCAAAACATCCAGATTTTGTTGCCTTTAATGAATTCTTCCGCTGGGGGATAAATATCTACTTTCTGATTAATTTACTGTGCACGACATTTGATTTTCCGTTATCCTCAATGTCAGACTTGCAACTGTAATTTCCGCAAATTTTTTTCAAACGTAATTTCCATTGCCAACACGGTGCTATGCCTGCTGAAAGCAGTTTAGAGGCACACAGTACTGGATCCCTGCTTGCTCGGTGATGTACGGCTTTGGTGGCGCAAGCATTAACTGTGCATGCCCAGAACATTTTGCACCAGAAAACATCACACCACCAAGCTAGCCGAAACCACTGTCACGGAGCGGTACTGCAACCGAAAGGGCATGGACTGTCACCCCTTCAACATGGCCCAGACTCCCGAATCTCTGCATTGTCAGGTTGTCCCGACAGCCTTGGGGGTTCAGGTGTAACATTATGCATGATGCCCATGCAGCTTGTCAGCCAATACCAGCCCCATGCAAGGCCTGCCCCCATGCAAGGCCTGCCCCATGCAAGGCCTGCCCCATGCAAGGCCTGCCCCCATGCAAGGCCTGCCCCATGCAAGGCCTGCCCCCATGCAGGGCCTGCCCCATGCAAGGCCTGCCCCATGCAAGGCCTGCCCCCATGCAAGGCCTGCCCCATGCAAGGCCTGCCCCATACAAGGCCTGCCCCCATGCAAGGCCTGCCCCCATTCAAGGCCTGCCCCCATGCAAGGTCTGCCCCATGCAAGATTTGCCCCATGCAAAGCCTGCCCCCATGCAAGGCCTGCCCCATGCAAGGCCTGCCCCATGCAAGGTCTGCCCCATGCAAGGCCTGCCCCATGCAAGGCCTGCCCCCCCTGCCCCCTACCCCCCACTGCAACAAAAACATCAGCTGTATTCAGGACACTGGGGAACACATCTTTAACCACATCAACACACAACTAAACCCAAATGCACATAGCCGCAGATCACCAAACACAAAGGACTTGTTGTGCATTCACTGAGCTGCAGTCAGCCTGATTAGCAGTACACTCTCCTTCCGACTGTCACATTGCCCACCAACACACACAAACACATTCACACCGTGCATAATAAAGGATCAGCACAACAGGGCATTATTTATTAAGTAGATGTGAATCTATGATATTAGTATTCACAGTGAATCGCGACACATCTCCGTGATACACAACCAGCTCGATGGGTCTGAGTGTTGGCTTCATTCTCCTTGTGGAAGCTGGGCGAATCGCAGCGACAACAGCTTGCATTCAAACCAACATGAGGCACATTCAGTGGATACTCGGTTTGTCTATATAAAGAAAGTGATCAGAGAAACCAGATTAAACACGTCAAGGTTCACTTTTATTTTTAAATGACAAGACTGTAAAAACAGGATGATGGCTTCAAATATTTAAATAGGGTTCGTGATGAGGGAAAACCATGCGGGCAATAACAAAAGAAAACAGGTGTCCGTGATGAAGTGAAGGAGAGAGGGGGTTAGATTCACATGACAAATATGATCGTGGGAGCGAAGGAGCGGTTGGGGGTTTAGGATAATTTCTTACCTCATAATAATGTTGAAGAGTTTGTTTGTTTATCTATTAATAATTAAGATGTGCCAGCTTAGGTTATTGTAGAAAGCAGTCCTAGTCACTGGTGCTTTCTGGTTTAGACTCATAAGATAGTCCCATTCATCTTTGTCTGCCAGAGGGACATTCATTGTAACTGCAGCCAATGTCTGCTCAATCAGAAATTAACAATTACAGGTGGCTGGATTGAATTCCTTTCTACAGTACACTTGTATAGTAACTTGTGAATAAATTATAATTTGATTTGATTTCTTAGGCTCCCAAGCTACACAGACTCTAAACATTTACACTAGAGCTGTCATAGGTGAATATCCACTGCAATTTGATTTTGTGATAAAATAAATCTGCCATATTGAAAGTTGGACTTCTCCTTCCTGGATTTTAACTAAATAGATATATTTTACATTGTTCAATTAACACACAGGAAAATCACAAATAGACAAGTATTACATTTTCACACCTATCACTAACATAGGGGGCCCAGAGCAATGTTTTGCTTTGACTTGGTAGCTTTGAGCTGTTTGTATATTTAGATAAGGTAAAACACCTAGCAATGGCTAACTAGCTGCGCAGTATGGTGGTAGTTTACTGTATGTCGCTAACAGTAGCTATTATGATGGTAGTTTACTGTATGTCGCTAACAGTAGCTAGCATGATGGTAGTACACTGTATTTAGCTAACGCCAGCTAGTATGATAATAGTATACTGTATGTAGCTAACAGTAGCTAGCTAGCAGCTGTTGGTGCTAATATAGAATTTCATTCATAGAAATTAGAAAGTAGATTAACATAACCTATTAAAATCCTTCATGTCTAAAAAATAAAATCTGATGATTCTTTATGTTTTCATACTCTGACTGCGTGTGTGGTATAGAGCCAGTGAGAAGCATCTCTTTAAGTGCCGTAGTGGCACAATATTTATAACAAGCTCTGGTTGTCTTGTCATTTGATCCTGGCAGTGTCAGGATATCCCCACGAGATACAAAGCTCACCTACCCGCTCTGTCCCTTCAACATAATGACATTTTAAAGTATTTTATTAGGACGCCTTGCAAACTCATTCTGGGGTTCACAAAAATGAGAACAACAATAGACATCTACGGAAACACAGACCTACCACTAGATGTGTTCTCTAAGTTAGAAACATAGCCAAGATGCCAATTCAAACTGCCTTATACCGGGAAAACTATTCAATGTGAAGTGGAAGATGCATTTGAGAATGACTCAGTAGGTTGTGTAGAATACCCATACACTGTTGGGTAATACAGAGTGAGGTCTAGGAACACATGCAGTACACTATACACCAAGCAACCCAAGAGTAATTTCCGAATGCCATCTTCCACTTCACATGGAATAATTTTTCCGGTATGAGTCAATTTGATATATAGTGTAATTCATTGGGGCCAATGGAGTGGGCTGCTGAATATTGTGTTGCTAGACGTGTCATCAGTAGGGCCCCAAGAAATGACTCAATATAAGGATCCTACACACACTATTGAGGATTTCTCAAATGCCAAGTTGCCCTTCACTACAGGCAAATCCATCATGCATATTCCACTGGTGGCTCTCAAAAGTATTTACCCCCTTGGATTCTTCCAAGAAAATGTGTGTTACAACATGAAGTCAAATTTGATTTCATTAGGGAGTTTTGCCATTGATCACACAAAAACTTATATAATGTCAACAGTGAAAAATAACATCTGCAAACTGTTCAAAATTAATTACAAATAGAAACTGATAACTATGAACTGAACCTCACTACCTATCAATATAAAAACCTTTTAACCCACTTTTTCCCTTCCCAAATGTCATCCTATCCAAATCTTTGGGCCTGTCATATTGCAACAACCTTTAAAAGATTCAGGACAAATTGCAGTAGACTCAGAGAAGATTTCATCTGCGTCAAGCCATTTAGCTTTGTTGCCACCCTGCTCATCCAAACAGGAAGTCACTGGTGTGTCTGGTGGTCTTTCTGCCTATCTGCCTGCCTGTTTGTTTGCCTAATGCCCTTCCCTTGCTGGTAGTCTGGCTTCCTTAATGTTAAAAGACCAGTTTCAGTCAGCTATTCTCTACTTTAGTTTACAATAAAACACTTTAATCTCCTACCAATAACTCCTATTACTTCTCAACTAACTTCACTACCCCACACATTTTTAAATGGTTACGTAGAGGATGATTTAGGTAAATGTGATATATGGAGGGGTTCAACGAAGCCTGTTTGTTCTCCATTCCTCCAACACTACCAGTCCTAATGCTCCTCCTCTTCACCTCACAACACTACCAGTTCTCCTCTTCACCTCACAAGACTTTCAGTTCTCCTCTTCATCTCCCAACACTACCAATCCTTGTCTTCACCTCAAATCACTACCATTTCTCCTCTTCACCTCACAACACTTTCAGTCCTTTTCTTCACCTCAAAACACTACCAGTTCTCCTCTTCACCTTACAATACTTTCAGTTCTTCTCATAACCTCCCAACATTATCCGTTTTTCTCTTCACCTCACAACACTATCATCCCTCTTCTTCACCTCACAACACTATCAGTCCTCTTCTTCATCTCACAACAATACTAGTTCTCCTCTTCATCTCACAACACTACCAGCTGTCCTCTTCACCTCAGAACACTATCAGTATTGCTGTGCTTTAGACTATTATACTTTAGTCTGTTCTGTACTTTGGTCTGTATTGTACTTTAATCTTTACAGTATATTTTTTCTGTGTTTGAGCCTGTAACAGACTTTAAATTAGACAGTTCATTCTGACTTCTTTTTGAACACAATGCTTTGATGTTCTAAATTAACGCTAAATTAGTATACCAGAAGAATTTGCAGAAGAATCTGAGAGAGGAGAAATGGAAAGAAAATTATATCTGTGAGAGAGAGAAGAGAGTAAAAGATAAAAAGAGTAAAGTGGTGGATAGAGTCTTTAATGTACTGTACGTTACTCTGTATAGTGTACTGTTTTTTGGTATTTACTCTATTGTACTAGTCTGTACCACATAATTTACTTTATTCTTTGCTGTACTTTAGTACTGTACCTTTTCTTCATTTGGGCTTGTTTTCCAGTTGTTGCTTTATAAATGGGAAATACATGAATGGTACATGAATGAATAATTTTAAAAGTTATGGAACATACTTTGAATAAGAGAGCTCAGTTTGACTTCCTTCTGTTGGAATGGAATGCTTTGATGTTCTAAATTAACGCTGAATTTGTAACACTAGGAGTAAGAG
>JACXGJ010015272.1:0-13734 GCA_016801105.1 Esox niger | reverse complement strand
ACCTCTCACAGATAGTTAATGATTCTACACCCCGAGCCAATAAACTGGGGACAAAACTCAATATTCATGGTCCCCTGTAAACACGCACAACTTAACATCCCTATCCTTCTTCACATGAATCAACTCCACCACCCCCCCCCCCCACGCCCCCACTATCTGAATTGTGGAAATGGATAAGCTCACAATCAATGCTTAGACCTTATCTTAGTTTTATCCTTTGGTCGTCCATTCATGTCCAGCAAGAGTCCATTTGTGATGTCTCGAATTTGCTTTCGACGGAATGTAATCTCATTCCGGGGGACAATGGAAGGACAGTGTCTCCTGTCTATGGGGAACACTGGGGATAAACAGGGAAACCATTTTCAATAGACACAAGTGTCATCCTGATTTCTTGATAGCCCACTGCTTTGACCAAGTCCTTGAGGGCGGTAGTGCGCTACCTTTGAACAGGTCCTTATGGTCAGTAGTGCACTAGACAGGGTACCAGGGTTAGGGTGCTATTTGGGATAACTCCCGGCCCTCCTCTCCTCCCCTCTTTCTTCCCTTGCCTGACCTCTAGTGACGGAGCAGTCCATGACCACGGCTAAATGCCCACTAACATCCTGGTGTCAGTCACGATACTCGAGCCTTCTGCTTACGGGAAGAACTTCCCGTCCCGTACACAGTAACCGCCGGACGCTCGCATCCCCTGGATGCGACACATGGAAACGATGCCCGGGATGTCCTAATCCAAATTTGAATACCGCGGCGGGAAAACATCCAGTTTACTGTGATTTGTCGTGGCCTGGGCAGGTTGCGTTTAGCACAGTATCACAGTTGCGGAATTGGTTATTCTTCAGACTCAGTGATAAAATACCATCTGTGTCTTGTGCATCCACATCTAACATACTCAGCATAGACCAGCCTGGTGTAAACACCGAACACAGTTGCTTGGTGTAGTGTGCAGCATACTGGTCCAAAAAGATCAACATGCGGTTAAAAGTGTGAGAAGGCAACTATATATATATATTTGTTTCTAATATTATTATATTGTATTTACTTTATTATATTCTACTATTCGTTCATGACAGCATTTCTGGAACTGTCACCTGTGTCCCTCCCCGGACAGCTTCAAACAAACAAGTGCGCCGGACCGTGTAGCTACATTTGGGGAACTTTTCGCTTCCCGTTTTACTAGCTTGCTGCGCAATTTCAGCTCGAGTCACAATATTCAGGTTTCACTTTATCGTGCTGAGATAAGGTGAAGTGAGCAACTACTCTTTACCAGAAAGCATATTTCTTTAGTCTGCCAATACTTAATCATGTCGTCCGTGCCAAGGCAACTACGAGACGAGAGGTGAGTACTTAAAATTGGTGACAGCTTCACAGTCGGAGCAATGCATATTTACTTTAACCCAACTATGAAAGTTACGTGGTATTTATATTTAGAATTCAGCCAACTTAAAAAGAAAATATACATTTTTTAATTTTGAATAGAACCTACATAGAGTTTTCTGTATTGCCGGGCTTGTACATATTGTACGTTTCAATCGAATGGTCATTGTCGGTCTCAAAATACTGTTCGTCTTTAAACGTTACCAATTGACTTAACAGTTTTGCGTTTTAAAGATTGCAACATTCCAAACTGGTTAGTCTGTGTGTGTGTGTGTGTTGATGTTTATCTGTGTGTGTGTGGATGTTTGTCTGTGTGTGTAGGCTAGGCTACAAATAAAGGCCCGCTTCTACTCAATATTGACTTACATTTCCCAATATATCTATTTTTTAAGTTGCACACGGTTTCCCACGCCGAATGTGTTTCATGACATAAGCATGCGTTGTTTCTCGTCTCGTTCAATTCTAATAATTTCCTCACCCTTTCTTACTCTCTCATTCTCTCTTATCAATCTCTTTTTCCCTCCTCGTCTTCCCCACCTCTCATCTACGGTCCTCTCCGGTCCTCTTCTCCTATCAGTGACTTTGACCAGCTTCCAAACAATATTCCTATCAGTGCCACCATCGCAGACATCGAGGAGAAAAAAGGCTTCATTGTCTATTACGTAAGATGATCTATCTATCTCTCTATATAAAAGTGTCTGGACTGCAGTAAATATCTTACACGATGCCCGTTCAAGTGCTATACTCTGGCAATATAATTTTTTAAACCAAATTAATTAAATTCGAGACTGTACTTGAACATCACATACAGCATTAGGAGCAAATCCCTCATCTGTACAGATATAGAATAAACACACGATAGATTACATCCAGTGTAAAGCTTCCGTATGCTTCCGGTCAGCAGTCAAATGAAAAAAAAACACGGCTCATGTACGTTCTCTCTTTCCTCTCCTCCTTCTCCCCCTCCCCCAAAGCGTTTCGTAATCGAAGTAAAGACCAAGGGTGGCAGTAAGTACCTGATCTACCGCAGGTACAGTATGTTCTTCAACCTGCATCATGAACTGGAAGTCAAGTATTCACCCGAAACACCTGGACCCAACACCTGCATCCTGCCCCCTTTACCCGGTGAGTGTGTGTGGGGTCGGTGGTGGGGTTTCTTGGGCAAGGGACAAAAACATCCCAATAAAAAAACGCCACAAATTTTCGTTGTGCTTATGTCCAGCTATTTTCCGGCTTATGTCTTGGGTGTATTGGGAACGTCACAGTAGGTGGTTGGTTTACAACTGGCGTTGTGGACTTTGGATTTCATTTTTCAGGTTAAGATTTGGGTTAGGTTTGGATACGGAAAACTCTTAATTTCCAATGGGGATAAACATTGCATGCATTTCTGTGTGTGTTTGTGTGTGTGTGTGTGTGTGTGTGTGTGTGTGTGTGTGTGTACATCGCAGGTGTGTGCACACATACATGTTCTCTGGACTGTAATGAGTTGCCTGAGGTGTGGAAGGCGTTACTGAGCAGATTAACATAGTTGTCATTCCTGAGCTGCCTGGCCAGGATGGGGAAAATGTGATCCCTGCAGAGAGACAATAGGCAAGGATTTAGAGACCAAAGGGATTCATTAACATTTAGAGGAGACAAAGGACCCAGAGAAAGGGCCTTTTAGAACGTATTTACACTCCGGCAATTGTTGTGACAACAGTTTAATTTAAATGACATTCGCGTGATAGTCAGACGCAATTTTGTTTTCACACTAGGTGCCACACACGCGTGCCCAGACCAGCGACCTGGACGACATGTGAGCGTACCGACAGCGTTGTCCGCCTGGTAACGGAAGCAAAGGCGCTCTCCGTTTAGCGCCCTTGTTGCGGGTGATTGTAGAATTTCTCAGGTGCCAGTGCGAGTGGTTTTGAGTGGCCTCCTGATAACTACATTTGAACGTACAAGTTGCATTTCCCGCGGTACATTTCGGACTGGGATGTCAGTGTGTTAGCCCAGGCTTACTGTATGACCTTGGAACGGACCAAGACCGATGATCCAGACATTCATTCCAGGCCAGAGAGGGTTGTGTATCTGTCTATCTTTCTGTCTAGTGCGCTCACTCTGTTTCTCTCCTTTATTTAGCCATCTCTCCATCGTCACTCTATATAAGGTATCTTTCTCTCGCTCTCCCTCATCACCTCTTTTCTGTCTTTTTCCTTATCCTGCTCGTGACCTCACTCATTCTGATCAAATTTCTTTTCTTTTATTTTTTCCACAGAATATTTCTCTGCCTCTGCAGGTGTATCCAGTCTGTAACAATGATTGTCTTGTTCTCAGTCTCACTTCTTCCATCCCCCTCTCTTTGTTTCTCAGCATCTATGTCTTTGTATAATTCTAGTTTTGTCTTTCTATCACTCTCTGTTTCTCTTTATGTCCCACACTCTTTCCATCCCCCGTCTCTCTTGCTTTCTTTCTCTCTGTCTATGTATCCTTCCGTCTTCCTGTCTTCTCCTCTCCTCCGCTAGGATCTCTATGTCTCGCCGGCTCAGTTCATAATTGAATATTAGAAGGACAAAGCAGGCAGGATGTCTGGCACAGGATGTTTTCTTTTTCTGTCTCTGTCTGTCTCTCTCATTTGCTCATTCTCCATCCTTAAATCTTTTTGTATTCCTACCTGACCCCCTCCCTTCTGTTGCGTGTCCTGCATCTGCTCCTCAGTAACATAATGTAGGTAATTGTGTTGAACCCAGACTGAAGTACATAAAGTCAGTTACTAACACACTTTGTCACGTGTTGATTCAGCTCCTGAGCGGCAGGCGGGTATATATAGATCACACTAGCTTAATTATGATCATGGAACTTATTATCTTCATTAAAAACAGAATAGAGAGAAGGGAAAATGAGGCACTGGAAGAGTTGAGTGGGAGGGTAGAGGGGATGGCGAGGAAGGAGAGATGGATGAAGGAGGGAGGGTTGGGAGAGAGATGGAAGGATGAGGGAGGGTTGGGAGAGAGATGGAAGGACAGGGGGAGGGTTGGGAGAGAGATGGAAGGACGAGGGAGGGTTGGGAGAGAGATGGAAGGACGAGGGAGGGTTGGGAGAGAGATGGAAGGACGAGGGAGGGTTGGGAGAGAGATGGAAGGACGAGGGAGGGTTGGGAGAGAGATGGAAGGACGAGGGAGGGTTGGGAGAGAGATTGGTGATCAGTTATTAAGTGGGCCCAAATTAGTTTAAGCATCAGAGGTAAATGACCGGAACGAAATCGATAAAGGCCCAGGCTAATTTAGAGTTCCCATTAGAACACACTAGAACTGTGGGGCGTGTTCTACTGTTCTAATTGTGTTACCAGGGTGAAGGGCCAGTTAGCCTTTCTAGCTGTGATGATTTGAGCCCTCAAAGGCATCGCTGCTTGTTGGAAGCCAGTGTCGGACAGTCGCACAGTAAAGTCTGTCACTGGAGCACCGTTCTGAGGGTGAAATTGGCCTGTGGGATGATTCATTAACATGCCATAAAAACGCAATTAAAAAGTAATTACCACGTTAATATTCCTGTAAACAAGCAACATTCCCGATCTATGTTAGAAAATCTTAAGATCAGAACGACCAGAGACAACTTTTGGTTTGTTCAAGGGGAAACACACTGACAGCTTATTGACGCTGTGTGTGTGTGTGTGTGTGTGTGCGTGTTTCTGCGTGTGTGTGTGTGTGTTTACATCTAGGCAAAGTGTTCATTGGCAATAAAAAGGAGATCGCGGAGAACCGAATTCCAGATTTGAACACGTATATGAAGGTAAGCTTGCATAGGATGAGACACCTTCTGGTAGTACATTTACTCACACACACACACACACACACACACACACACACACACACACACGCACGTGCTGACCCCTCATGCCTGACCTGTAGATCTAAGGACTAGTGATATGTGAGTGATATGTGGTGCCCCTCAGGACATGTCGGCGTAGGGAGCGATTTCAATCTGCATCCACGCCTGCAGTCATGTGACCTGTGGCTCCTGTGAGGGTTGCTCCGGGCGTGTCCCAAAACACTCCCTATTCCCCGTGGCCATCGTTCTAACAGTAGTGCCCTAGCTAGGGGGATGGGTGGCGTAGGAGACACACTCCTTTCTTCTCTAACTCATTGCCTCGCACTACGGTGTCTAACTTTGTCCCCTCCCCCAGAGGCTGCTGGGACTGCCGACTTGGGTTCTGCTGGACCCGCTTATCCAGATGTTCTTCTACCAGACAGAATCGGACAGCCAGCACCTCCCTCGGACCCTGCGCCGCCTTCGACCTCCCACACGCAGAGTGTAATACTTATAGTACTATGGCAGTATTCCGCTAGAGAAGCAGTACCCATTCAGAGTACTTTGCAGCAGTACTTCATAATGCTACTAACAGTAGTACATTTTAGGAAGGTTTTGTCTTCCCTCCTGTCTTCGGTTTAGTTGCGTTGGTCGAGTTCCAAAGACACCCTATTTTCAGTGCACTCCTTTTGACCAGGATCCATAGGGGTTCTGGTTAAAGTAGGACACTGCGTTGGGAGTAGGGTGCCATTGAGCATGCTGATTCTAAATGTGTGGTAACCGGGGGCTCTCGAAACGGGAAGTGTTGTGAACTGCGACTCTCCACTTCCTGTCATTCACCCAACTGCCGGGTTTTCCACAATCTCTAAACTGTCCCCTCTGACAGTTAGTCAAAATGTCAAAACCTGCGGTCTAACACCCCCCTTCCCTGTCTGTCTGTCTTTACAGGAAGATGGTGAAATCTAACAAGACAGATATATTCTCTTCCCCCAGAGCTGAGGTAGGCCCACATCACCAGTCTCTAATGTCTCTCGCTTTCTTTTTTTAACCTCTCGCTCTCTCTCTCCATCTCTCCGTGTCTGATCCACTTCCCTCCCACCACCGCCTGAATAAAGCCAGCCCTGTACACCATAGTGGTGTGTATACATGTTGTCTTGGTTACGACCTCCATACTGACCCACATGACCGAAACCCCCAAAACCAAGCGGTCAACGTGTTGCCCCCACAACCATGTCACCACGACGGTCAGCTTGTGGTTTAGAGAACATAGCGCCGGCAGTCAGATGACCAACATCCTACAGAGTGGGAGGGAAAATCTAAACGTATATTCTCCTGATCTCTTAACTGGACCACGGGTGGGAGAGGCAGTGTTTAGTATTTAAGATTCACTGAGGACAGAGTTAAAGAGGTTTTGGTTTGACACATCATCCAATAAACACATCACACTCATGCCAACAAATAAACACACAACATGCCGTTCCCACGGCACTCTACATAGCAACAATAAGATGAATCATTGAAAGTACCTTAGTAACAATGTTCTCTCACTCTTTTTATAAATTATCTGAATGTCTGTCTGTCTGTAGAATATCTCCTTATTTGTCCCACACACAATGGTGGAATTTCCAGTCCGGCAATATTTATTCCAGTTGAGCCAACCCTCTCCAAATTGTGGGTCTGTGATTCATGCGAATGTGTACATGTGGACCCCTGAAATCCTGACTCAGTGAAAACTTACATATCGGTCCTAAATGTTTTTTGTGATTTCTAATTTAGGGGTTTGGTTTAGGGAGGAACCTACAGCTGAGCAACATTTTTGAATTGGGATTGCTTTAAGGTTCATGGAGTGATAACCTCAGTGGAGTGATAACCTCAATGGAGCGTCTCTACTGCACCTTATCACCCCGCTTGTTCAACCAGGAAGTCTAAACCGGAATCTTTACACACCGGAAGGAACGCTCTCTGCAGCCTTCTACCTCAGTTGAGCATACAGATGGCCAGGCTGCCAGAAGGAGTCGCTAGTGAGGCTAGGGAACCATATTGGATTACAAACCTCCCAAACGCAGGCGGTGCTTGTCGATTGCACAGCCCTCCGTGTGACCCCTGGACTAATCCACAAACGTGATTCGAACCCTGGTCTTGAAGCAATGTCGCTAAATGCAGTGTGACTGTACAGTTGTGCCTTTCAGGGGCCCTGTTTATATTGTATTCTATAGTACCCACTCTATTATAGATAATTCTATCGTACCCTACTCTATCATAGCTTATTCACTTGTACCTACTCTATTGTAGCTTGTTCTATTGTGGTTTATTGTAGTTTATCTTTGTTGTAGCCTACTGTAGCCTACCAAAGGGAATTCAAATGTAGTTTTATCTCAGTGTCTTGAATAATGTTACTTTTTTCTCAGCGGAATGAGTACAGTTTGTGTTGCTGTGTCAACAGATTAGTTTGATTATTAACTCTTCAAAGAGGTCATGATCTCTCGCATAGAGCCACGCAATAAGTCCTCCCGTGATCATTCACCTCACCCAAGCCAACCTTTAATTGGGTCATCCAATTAAGGCAAAGACAGAAACGCTCTCTCCCAATTGGCTAGCTGTGTTAACGAAAAGAACAGCTTCAATTAGGTTAGCGGACGTTAAGGGTTGTCGGGAATGTAATTGGGTCACGTGAGGCGTCCCTGGGTTGCCTGACCCACGAGCCATGATTCTATTATTAGAGTGGACCCAGGTCCAAAATGGAACACTATTCTTCACAAAGGGCACTATATTTGACCGGGGCCCTATAGGTCATAGTGCATTGCAAAGGGATTAGGATGACCGGTGAGTCTTCTTTTAGAGATTTCGACGGCTACTTGACCTGAGAGTCACGTCTCTACAGTGAAATGTTAACAGGATGTGCCTGTGTTTAGCTTAGGGGTGTCGTTTGAAGGGGCACTGTGTTCCAGGTTAAAGGAGTGACAGCGGACCATTTGGGAAGCCGACTGTAATGGCTGTGAGTCCATGGGTCCCTTGTTTAATCAGTGCTTTATGTAGGACAAACTTAATTCTCTGAACATTCTTAGTACGTTCATAGCCCCAACCCCCACAAACACACACGTACACTCAAAAAATAAGGTCATCTCTGTCCCAGTTGGCATTTTACCCAGAATACCTGGCCTGGATAGAAGACCACAGGAGACTGGAGGAGCAGGGACTGGTACAATGTAGAGGAGATGGAGGGTGAGGAGATGAAGGTTGAGGAGATAGGAGGAGGTTGAGGAGGGTGGAGGAGGTTCAGGAGATGAAGGTTGAGTAGATGGAGAAGTTTGAGTAGATTGAGGAGGTTGAGGAGATGTAGGTTGAGGAGATGGAGATGTAGGTTAAGGAGATGGAGATGTAGGTTGAGGAGATGGAGATGTAGGTTGAGGAGATGGAGATGTAGGTTGAGGAGATGGAGATGTAGGTTGAGGAGATGGAGATGTAGGTTGAGGAGATGGAGATGTAGGTTGAGGAGATGGAGATGTAGGTTGAGGAAATGGAGATGTAGGTTGAGGAGATGGAGATGTAGGTTGAGGAGATGGAGATGGAGCTTTTACTCAGATTGTGTTCCTTCCATTGCTAAATTATAAGGCCTATTTACCCCTCACACATGTTCAGTAGACACATACGTTTTGCCCTTCAGTATTTTGATTATGGAATCAAACCATATGTGTGTTTGGAGTAATGCTTTCTATAACAGAGAACCTGAATGGGGTTGCTTAGTGACTGTCTATGTGTGTGTATAAGTGTTTGTATTTTTATGTCTGTGTGTGTGTGAGTTTGTGTATGTCCTCAGGGTCAGATTATTCTCCATGGATTGTGTAATCCAGTCAGCTCCCTCTCTGTCCCCGGCCTCATTAATCTACACACACACGGGAACACAGACACGCGCACACACACACATACTTGATTCAGCGTGTCGCTAGGATCATTTAGACGGTAATGAAACCAACTGACATTCATTGTCATGTCAATGATGGATCAGAATGAAGAAGTAGAAACACAATAGAAATCCCACATCGCACTCACAGCTGATGTCATGGCAACGTCAGCTAGCACAGCTCAGGCGTAGAAACGTGATCGTTGCGGCGGGCGGTTAGGTGAGGCAAAATGCAGGTGGCTGGGTTTAAAAAATTCTCTTAGTTGTAGTTTTTATAAGTAGTTTAATAAGTCGTTTTTGACTTTGGTGCAAATCTAGATTTTGCAAGGACACCTTGGCTCCCTTCTCTCATTGAGGCACGCATGTTCATAATTAACATAATTTAGGGGACAGCATCAAATGTCCCCCCACATACGGACTTTCAGGGTCATCCGACCCATACAGAAAGCCTGGCCCGGGAGCAGGATCCAACAAGCAGAGAGGTGCCAGCCAGAACGGTGGGCACGAAGACCCCATTCACTAAAGTGCGGTAGCTCTACAAACGGGTTTATTTCACATTTTTGTTTAAAAATAAGTGTAAGGAAGCTGTCTTTTTTTCAGGTAGCAACTAGCGGTCTTTAGCATTTGGCTAAATAACACACATCTACCTAGCCATTTTAGCTTCGGATATCCATGTCAATACCAATGAATTCCTTGGCAAATATTCTCATGTCATCAACCCACTTTCCATGTGGCTATACCGCTTCAATGTATTTACTATAACAGGTCTAGAAGAAGCCAGCTTGCTACGACTTGTTCTTTCATTTCAGCCCTGTCATGGGTTTTTTGCAGTTTGTCTCACTGCTAGTACGGTCATCAATGGAAAGCGGTTATTATGGTGACACAGAAACACATGGATTCGTTAAGCGAACCACAAAGAGCAACCCGACATTGAACAAATGAAAGCAGGTCCAAAGTAGACAACTGTCCTTGTGTCTGATTTTGTGGCGACACTCGTTCACTCAGACATATGGAAATATCATTACTCCTCCTGACTTCTCCTGCTTTACTCTCCTCTCTCACTGTCAGTCCTTTCTCTCACTTTCTCTCAACCCTCCTTCATTATTCTCTCCTCTATTTCTCCTCTATCTCTCCTCTATCTCTTTCACTTAACACTCCCACTTTTTCTCCTCAGTCAACTTCACCACTCCTCCGTTCTCTCTCTTTCTGTCTCTCACGCTTCGTCGAATAAAGGGAATTTTAAAATGATCTGTTTCTCTCTCCTTGCCGTTCTCTTCAGACGTTGTGCTCCTTTTTATTGATCGTCACCAGTCACCTTGTTCTTGATCATTATTGATCATCACCAGTCTACTCCGTCTCCCTCAAGCTTGGCTGAGCAGAGCTTCAGCGTCGTGTGTGTTTGTGTCCGTCCGTGAGATACGTGCACTAGTAGATGTGCGTGGGTCCCTCCTGGCTATGAATGTTTCCCAAGGAGCGTGTGGCACTGCTAACAGTCAGCACGCTAAACGGTTGGCGTTAGATGTTTGACAGCCTTTATACAGTTCACTACCTATTTAAAAAGACAAAGTACAGGCTTTTAAACGACTGAGTTTTGGTTGTCAGGTTCAGTAAACTAGCACAAAAAATTATATTGAAATTTTGTCAAATTGATACAGTATGGTATATGTAGTTTAAAACAAAATAGTATGATGTATATAGGTTAAATTGATACAGTATGATATATATATATATATATATATATATATATATATGTATATATGTATATATATGTATATATGTATATAGTTTAAAATGATATAGTATGATGTATGTAGGTTAAATCGATACAGTATGATATTAGAGGTTGGTTGTGCCTGCATTGAGATCTCCTTCACTATTCTACTCTTTAGGTCTCCACTGAGACAGTCGCTAAGCTTTGCCCGTAGAATCGGCCACATATACACTAAATGTGGACATCCCCTCTTCTCTTATCCGCCACCTGATACCACCACAACATTATCTGCCCTCACGCAACCGTGAAGCTCTTCTTCCACACATGCATTTGCGCCAAAACAGACGTTTGTCGCTGCGCAGTTTCACACACACACACACACACACACATACTCTGTTTTGACAGACACCAGCCCACCCGCTCAACGCTCTCGCCTCTGTCTTGGATGTGTGCATGACCGATCCCACGCGCCGTGCAGCATCTCACACGCACACACACATGCCCAAGCTCACACACACACACACACACACACACACACACACACACACACACACACACACACACACACACACACACACACCATGGTGTTCAGACATGGTATAGTTATTGACTTTGCTCCTACTGTCAATCCTTTTCAAACATGTCTCTCTCTTTCACTTTTCTTTTCTGTTTAATTGTCCTGGATACTCATTTAGCGGTTCCTTTTTCTACCTCTACTGAAGCCCGAATGGTCCGGTCTCCACTATATTCCATACTCGCTTCATCATCGGTCGAGTCCAATAAAAGTCTCACTTACCTGACCGTCACACTCTCTCCCTCTGTCCCTTTCTTGTGTCCACTGCCTGCTGCTGGTGTGTCCCCTCTGTGTGTGTGTGTGTGTGCGTGTGTGTGTTTGTGTGCGTGCGCGCGTGCGTGTGTGGTTCCCAGGCGGTGTTTGACTTCAGTGGCAGCGGGCGGCTGGAGCTGAGTTTCAAGGCTGAAGATGTGATCTTCCTTCTGAGGAGAGTCAATGCAGACTGGCTGGAGGTGAGCTGGAGGAGAGAGGGAAACAGACTGAGGCAGGGATAGCTGAGAATGAGCGAGAAAGAGGGTGGACAGAAAGGGATGAGGGAGAGGAGGGGGGGCGTAGACGGGGGGAGAGGGGGAGGTAGGGAGAGAGAAGTAAGTATAGTGAGAGGGGGTGGTGAGACGGGGGGAGGGAGGAGGAGAGAGAAAGTGGGAGAGATGAGGAGGAGGAGGAGGGAGGGAGAAAGAAGAAGGTGGAGCGAGGAAGATGGAAAGTGAGTAGTATAGCGAGAGCAGAAGACTGTCAGCGGGAGAAAGAGACAGGTGATGATGATGATGATGATGATAAGGAGGAAGGTGTTAGCATGGCGAGAGGTTTCCAGGAGTCCACATGTTAGTCTCTAGGTGGTAGCGCAGCCTAATTGTAAGGTCAGAAAGGTCCTTTTGCTTTTGATATCGTGATGGAAACCATCACGACTGTTACTCAGGCCTTTCGTGTACACTTGTCTCTTCCGGTCTAAGGTCTAGCGCGGCACTAGCACGAGGTCCCTCTCCGCTGTTCGAAACACGTTTGTCTTGTATCACACCTGCCTCAAACTCGGCAGCTCTTCTCTGCTACGTCCCCACCCTCCTTGGTACCGCTGAAAGGAACCGGGTGGATGTTCGGACATGTTAGGATAACCGGGGGAGTGAGATTACTCCGTGTTCACGCGAAAGCGCTCGCGCGTGTGTTAGTGACTCGCGTCAGGTAATACATGTCAGGTAATACATGACCGGAAGATAGTGAAATTAGTGACGTTTAGGTTGAGGCATTTGGGGTTACGGTTAGGTTAAGGAAAGCGTAAGCTAGGGAACATAGGATGGAAATGGAACTTTTGTTAGTTTTTGTGTGTGTGTGTATTTCATATAGATGAAGGGACTGAACAGCAATGAACAGAACACAAATGCCGGCAAACGTCCGCTGTGAAACGGGCCACTCAGGCTGCTCTTCACTACTGTCTCTCCTGGGTAGATTCAAATGGACCGTCTAATCAGGAAAAGCCCGTATGAAGCGGATTACATTATTAGCAGTCCCACTCAATACCACGCTACCTTCTCATCCACATGTCTCATTCTCTTCTCATCCATCTCTCTCTCTTTCAATTCTCATCCATTCATATTTCCCGGTCAGCAAACTCTTCATTGTGATTCTGTCCATTGCCAGATTTTTCTTTTTGTTTTCTCACAATGCAGTCGGACTGCGTTGGTGTCCTGGGCCTCTGTGGCATCTGTTAGGGGGATTTAGTAGGCTCTCCTTTAGGTAAATCTCTCAGTACATGAGGGCTTTGGAAGGTTTCAGAATCTCTTTCCTTTAGGTGGGTGTGAAATTTAACAGCTCTTTTCTGGATTTTGATGATTAATGGGAATCTTAATTTAGCTCTGCATTCAAATTTCGCTATACTCTATCTTTCACTCAGGGCACGGTAAAAGAACGGACCGGTATTTTCCCAGAATCCTTTGTGAAGATCATTAAGCCCCTCCCAGAGAGTGACTCTGACGGTGAGGGAGGAGAGGATTCAAGAAAAGGGGCGGGGTCATACAGCTGCCTTCGCTGCTACTTGCTCACACCTCAGGGCGTGGACACCAGGTTTGTGTGTGTGTGTGTGTGTGTGTGTGTGTGTGTGTGTGTGTGTTTTTGTGAGCACACACTTGTGTGCGTGTGTGTGCATTCCAGTGTGCGTGTTACAACACTGCACCAAAAGTCATTGAACGTTTGAACGTCACATTGTCAGTAGTCCCGTATTAACTGAACCTGGTGTGATTGGTGTTGTGTTTTCTTTGTGGCAGAGATGTGTGTGTAGAAGAAGACATCTCCACACAACCTTCCTACAAGGAGCTTCTCTCTCGTATGAGGTAAAACCCACTCCACAAGACACGACACACTCCACAAGACACGACACACTCCACAAGACACGAC
>JACXGJ010015271.1:0-13705 GCA_016801105.1 Esox niger | reverse complement strand
CCCCCCCCCCCCCCCCCCCCCCCCCTCGCTTTACTGTACTTCAAATATTATGTCTGGAGCCGTGGCTGATGTGGGGCACAGGTGGCAGGCCTGAGACAGGTCTGGTTTGTGAGGGGGTGGGCCAAGGGCGACGAAAATGAATGGGGGGGACAGGTCCGCTGACTTCAGGGCTTCATCCTTGACTTGCCATGAGAAATGTCCACAAATCATGGCAATGAGTAAGTGGTTCCAGACCCGCCCCGCGCCTCCCTCCCCCTGGGTCTGAGCAGCAGAAGCCAGTGCGTGGTACCATGACTTTAGGCGAGGGTTGTTCTTGTTTAGTTGCCCCCCACTACTCTATGAGTGTTTACTGTTTGTCTGTCAGTCTGAAGCGGGTCTGGATACGTGTGCATGCAGATACCATGACAGGACATGAAAAACGACCAACACTGACCAACGCGCGCAGGGACCAACGCGCGCAGGGACCAACGCGCGCAGGGACCAACGCGCGCAGGGACCAACGTCCATCTGGTCATGCTTCTGACCTGGACTAGGTGCCCACTAGCATTTACTAACTATTACAATTTGTACTCTTAATATGTTCACCCAGCACAGCCAGAAGTTGGTCGGAAACAGTTGGTCACCCTTGAGCCTGGTACCTCACTAGGTTTCTTCCTAAATTTCGGCCTTCTTAGGGAGTTTTTCCTAGCCACTGAAATGCAACACTACTGTTGATTGCTCCTTGGGGTTTAAGGCCTCCTTGGGTGTTTTGTAAAACCACTTTGTGCTGATGTAAAATGGGATTTATAACTACATTTGATTCATTAATTGATTGAAATCATGCAAGGAAGGCTATAAGTCACCTGAGATGCACAATGTACCAGTGTCTGGCGACAGATTTTCACAAAGCTAACACACACATGCACACAAACGATGACACGGGCAAAGAAATGATCAGATTTGGTCCATCTGTCTAAACGCAGCCAGAGCCTCTCACCTATTGAACGTGTTGGGGTCAGCGTTCCTGGAAAGCAGCAGCTCCACACACCTCACCATCTTGTCTTCACTGGCAGAAGCTGTGCATGCAGCCATCAGGACAGTGTGCTGGTCTGTGTGAGTGTTGGGGTGGGGGACAACAAAGCAGCATTAGGGCCGGGATGACAGTGGCCGGGATGACAGATTATAACTATAAAAACAAAATATTATACATTCAGACACAAAATGGGAGGTTTGTCATTTGCAAAAGTCCGAAACTGCATCTTCCATGACATTAGCAACAGAACATATCAAGTGGCATGTAAGTGGTCCTCTGTGGATGAGAAGTGTCTGCAACCCGACTGTGGTGGTTCTGATTCCTGAGAGCCCACATATGGAAAAACAAATGGATGCACAAATGACTAATTTACTTCTATTCAATAATTTGCTAGACGTTCTCCATAACTGTAATAATTATAGAACACATTGTGTTTAAGATCCCACTCACGGTCTCCAGTGTTAGACAGCCATCATAGAAGATGACCACATCACCGTGACAAACAATGTTTTATATCATGTAATATTTTCAATATTAAATCTCTTCCAGAATATTCCACAAGCAAGAGTTTCAATAGGCAAGAACAGGGCATTTATTTAAAAAAAAGCAAAAACAGATTGAAAAATATTGTTTTCTAAATCATAAGAGATGTATAATTTCAGCCTTTTAGCATTTACTAGGGAAAGATCAGAAACAGCCTTAGCAGCTAACTGCTACCTAGTTTGGCCATATAGGCAACTTCCAAACAACCTATGCTTGGGAATTCCTATTGTTTTAGCCTAGGCTGCCCAAGATATATAACTATAACTGAGCAAACAAAAATGTTTGATGTTCTTGCCTAGTGTAACAGTGGTCAGAAATCGATATCTTACTAATCAGGGCTTTAAAGTGTAAAGGAGGGGCCAGAGGGCTCCATGGGAGGTGCAAAAGAAATCAGAAAGAGTGAGAGAATTACAATCCACATAACATCAATGTCCCATTTTGCTGGCACCCTAATGGCAAACAAAAAACAGTAATGCTCACCAAGATAACCAGACAGAAATAACACACCCGATAAGACAAGGTTGGCTAAATATTACGATAGGCTGATATCATTTTTACGTATTATCTAGTCTACCAAAATCCCCCTACAGAGCTAAACAAAGAAAATCATAGCTAGGACTCTCACTGGTTAATTAGGCTTATTAGAAATAATTATTCAGCTAGAAAGATGGAAGTTATTTACACGTTTTGTGGCTTTGAAACAATTTGTTAATCCCCCACCCTACTGCACATCACATACAACAAAATAATCATCCATTAACAGACCAAATGGGGTGTCAGTGTGCATGACTGCATGTTAATGAGAACTGCACGATGTGATCCGTATCTTCTCATCTTCATCTGGGAACTGTGCTGTTTTAATTGAGTGACATCATCGGAAATGTCTCCGTTATCACTGACTCAGAACATGATAAGGACTCACAAGTGATGGCAATCTGTGTGTGTGTGTGTGTGTATGTGTGTGTGTTTGTTTGTATGTTAGTGGGGGAGCAGCAAGGAGAGGCAGTTGCTGATGTACCGAGGAGTAGAAAGCAACCAGACAGCCGGTTTTCGTCTGTGGTGGCCAGGGGAAAATAAATAAAAGCCTTGGTTTCACCCGGTGCTATGACGACAGCACCACACTCTGTGTACCAGCTTTATCAATCACTCCAGCATTCCTCCAGCCCCCCACCCCACCCCTTGGCAGAACAATTAGGAAGTGACCACCGCTCTCCTGTTTAATTATTTCCTTTCAAAGCCTCCTGCAGCACAAGTCACTGCCGCTGTGTCTATACTGACACATCCCATATGTACTGAATGGAGGAAAACCCTGTGTGGCACGTCCTCTATCCATAACACACAGACAGACAGACACATCCCATATGTACTAAATGGAGGAAAACACTGTGTGGCATGTCCTCTATCCATAACACACAGACAGACAGACTGACACATCCCATATGTACTGAATGGAGGAAAACACGTCCTCTATCCATAACACACAGACAGACAAACTGACACATCCCATATGTACTGAATGGAGGAAAACACGTCCTCTATCAATAACAAACAGACAGACAGACAGACTGACACATCCAATCAATCAATAAATCAAATGTATTTTATAAAGCCCTTTTTACATCAGCAGTTGTCACAAAGTGCTTTCACAAAACACCCGGCCTTAAACCCCAGGGAGCAAACATCAATAGTGATGAACTTCAGTTCAATACATCACATATGTACTGAATGGAGGAAAACACGTCCTCTATCCATAACACACAGACAGACAGACTGACACATCCTATATGTACTAAATGGAGGAAAACACTGTGTGGCACGTCCTCTATCCATAACGCACAGACAGACTGACTGACACATCCCATATGTACTAAATGGAGGAAAACACGTCCTCTATCCACAACACACAGACAGACAGACTGAAACATCCCATATGTACTAAATGGAGGAAAACACTGTGTGGCATGTCCTCTATCCATAACACACAGACAGACAGACACATCCCATATGTACTGAATGGAGGAAAACACGTCCTCTACCCACAACACACAGACAGACAGACTGAAACATCCCATATGTACTAAATGGAGGAAAACATGTCCTCTATCCATAACACACAGACAGACAGACAGACAGACACATCCCATAGGTACTGAATGGAGGAAAACACATCCTCTATCCATAACACACAGACAGACAGACGGAGACAGGCAGACAGACGGATACAGGCAGACAGACGGACAGACGGAGACAGACGGGCAGACAGACGGAGACAGACGGGCAGGCAGACAGACAGACGGGCAGGCAGGAGACAGACGGGCAGGCAGGAGACAGACGGGCAGGCAGGAGACAGACGGAAACAGACAGACGGAGACAGACAGACAGACGGAAACAGACAGACGGAGACAGACAGACAGACGGAGACAGACAGACGGAGACAGACAGACAGACGGAGACAGACAGACGGAGACAGACAGACAGACGGAGACAGACAGACGGAGACAGACAGACGGAGACAGACAGACGGAGACAGACAGACGGAGACAGACAGGTAGATGGAAACAGACAGATGGAGACAGACAGACAGACAGGTAGATGGAAACAGACAGACGGAGACAGACAGGCAGACGGAGACAGACAGGCAGACGGAGACAGACAGGCAGACGGAGACAGACAGGCAGACGGAGACAGACGGAGACAGACGGAGACAGACAGACGGAGACAGACGATACAGTCTGAGCTGTAAACTGAAAACACACTGACACATTAGCAGCCTGTTTATCGACGGTTCTCCTTTAACGTCATACAAATTAAGTAATGGCAGATGAAGCTAAGTGGCGAGCCTTCTAATTGGCCCTCCCATATTTGGCTGGGCCACGTGTGGAAATTGAAAGAAGGTGTGGGGAGGTGGGGGTTCAGTGTGTGTGTGTGTGTGTGTGTGTGTGTGTGTGTGTGTGTGTGTGCGTGCGTGCGTGCGTATGTGTTTGCATGTGCTCTGAGCGCATTCACTGTAACATTTATCTTGAAGAACAGAGGTCCCCAGTTGGAGCAGGATTAGGGGACCACGCACAGCCTTTTGATATCCACTCCACCCCAATCCCTTTGGTCCTCCACCCCAAGGCTGTTGTGCAATGTCCCGCCGCCTGTTCCGGTTCTGATGGGACGGCAGGAGTCAGACAAAGGTCGTTTGAGCCCAGGCCTGTGGACGTGTCTGCTCGCTCTCCTAAATCTCTACACTGGTGGGTAAACAGACCGTCTTTTCTATAGGCGGAGACTTGGTAAAAATCATAAAGTCTCAAACAGACCAGGCAGACCGAGAAATGTTCAAGGAAAGCTCGCTAATGACTTCATGGGGAGAGAGACTAAACATACAGAGATCAGGAACAAAGTCTAACTCCTAGAAAACCTTTGTTTAAAAAAAAAAACAGCACTATCAAAAGCTCCTGCTTCCACTGTGGACAGTGTACTCATGTTCTGATCCCACTGCAACTCACAAGCTGCTCCAACAGCACTGTACACTGCGCTCTCCAATCTGGATATGAGGAACACCTATGTGAGAACTATGTCCAGACAGCCGAACATGCGCTTTACCAATGAGGTTGTTTGAGACCAGCCACCCGGACGGCTAGTGTAACTGTGGTTTTCCTAAAAGCATAGACTGTCAGAGTCCAGGTTAGAGAAAGTCATCCTCGCCAAGGGTTTGATCTGACTGCAGTTCGTTTTTGTAACTTAAATCAGTCTCTGTTTCAACAGCCACTTGCACGTTGGAGAAGTGTGCTGTCCACAGACAAATTTGTCTGCACCAGATAGAGCAAAGTTGACAGACAATCTGTAGGTCCTAAGTGGTTTTGTGGGACACATGAAGGTGCCTAGTAATTATGATCATGATTGCCATTATCCTTTTGGTCATCTTCATAATTCTTAAGTAACTTTAACTGACCCATATTTAAATAACCATCTAGGACAGTAATTATGTTTTTCTGAACCTGGGCATCTAAAAGTACAATAGAACTGCCTGCAGAGTTCATGAGAACGTCAATAGAAGTTAACAGGACCACATTGTTTTTAACTCAAGACTTATTTAAAGTAGGACAGCATTGTACTGGGAAAAATGACTTTGTAGTCAAATATTATTGTCGCTAACCACTTGGACATTAGTGATACAACCTACTCAGCTGTTAAAGTCAGTATCCTTCACTCCCACTTGCTGCAATGCAACCATTTGCCATTTGTGACGAAATACAGCTAGCGTTGGTGTAGCCAATATCAGCGGGTTTGCGAGAGCACTTAATGGTATTATTTTTCAATTAAATGATGACGTGGAAATACAATGTTAAAAAAGAAATCTCGACAATCTCCAAAGTTACAACACGTTGCAAGACAGACTTCAAATTCACACTGGTGTGTTATGCCACTCTGACATGAGCTGTATCCCTTCTTGGCGTGTCAACATACCAAAAATTGTATTAGCGTACTCCACTGTCCAACAAACCAGCACTCCTCTAAAATCGTTGACCCACAAAGCATAGACCACATACTGGCTGTTTGGCTGGCTTTGGCGTGGGATCTGGCCACCAGCTTTCTGGTGGGGTTTTTTTGGTGTAGTTTATTTTTTGGGGTGAGTGAGTGAGATATTAAATAAAAGCCGAACTGCAGTCTTCATGATATCACACTTACCTCTGCTGAAGTTAGCACTGGCTCCTCTGTCCAGCAGCAGCTTGGCAATGTCATAGTTAGCCACATGCACAGCACACATCAGAGGTGTCCACTCAAACCCCAGCCTAGTCTCAACGTCCAGACCTGACAGAATGATTACAAAGTCAACCAGACATTGAAGAGTTACAGCACTTACGACAGGTATTTCCCTGAGACCAGCGAAGCCTCTCCATCAATACACAAGGTTGTACACACGATCTATTACCAAATCCAAAAGTTAGCCATTACACAACAAGAAATTGTGCTTTATTTGCTAAATTAAAACAAATAGGGCGGGCATATTGGCCTATTTCCTCATGTAGAATTTACAGCCGTAGCCATTATTAAAACATGCCCTTGTCCAACAGCTGTTGAACCAGCTGGGTGTCTCCGATGTTGATAGCGCTCTTCAAGATGGAGACGTCGTCCGCGGCTGCTACAACCACTGCATCCGTCTTAAATAAAATAAAAACATTCTGGTTTATTATTAATAACTATACAGTGCTGGTATATAAAATGGTAAGGATATCAGTAGCTAAACATAAACTTAATGGCCCAATCAGAACTACTGTAGAAAGAACATCTGGGACCTGGCGGTCTTCGCCACCTGCTGACTGTTGGACCACATTGACCATCTCCCTCGAGCACGCACTAGCTAGCTAACGTTAGCTACATCTAAAATGTACCTAGCCTAAACAGCTAAAGTATTAAAGGTATGTATTGGACTTAGCTTATATTCATAGCAAAGTACGTGAATCGTTATTGTACATATGATCAAGCCGGAAAACATATACACAGCTAAAGTAGAACTCGTTCTAAAAAAGGCAGCTATATTAACATTGCAGTTGGCTCACAACTTTAACGGCTCAAGCGCAAGATAAAAGATTAGCAATTATTGGTGAAACAAACTGGAAATATAAATATGCGTCACCTTCATTAATGTGTTCTTTGTAGACTTAGAAAATCCCAGGTCCCACTCATCGTTGCTCCCATCGCTTTCGTCCCCTGCAGGGAAAGCATATTCCACCTCGTAATGCATGATGGCTTCGCGTATTTTCTCTGTAACCGCAAGCCGTATATGTGACCACTAGATGGGGCTCCGTGAGGTCACTCCAGTTGGTGAGCATATTGGTCGTTTAAAGTAGATGTCATGTTTTTTTTAAATATCTATTTAAAATATTATGATTTAATTCTAATCAACTTTTAAACAGATCAATTGGTTAGTATATTGCCAGGGGTTAAAGCGTTGGGCCACTAACAGAAATGTATCTGCGTTGAATTCTCAAGGTGTCCCATTTGAATTTTTTTATGCATATTTCCTTGGTTAATGTAGGGTAATTGACATAATTCGATTGGAGACAGATCCAATGACAATCTGACCATCCCGACATGTTTATCGTACTCAGTCTGAATTCCCAATAGCACCATATTCTCTGTTATACTTCAGTTCTCATGACTATGGCCTGATGACAAACAGAAGTACTTGGGACACACGCAAACACCCAGAAACGTTGTTATGCCCAAATTGGACTACACGCTTGTCTGTAGGGGCAGATAGAGTCCAGCTTGTTGGTCCAGTAGCCAAAAGTTTTCCGGTTTTAAATCCAGACCTAACGAGGTAAAAAAAAACTGTTTAAGTTGATCAAGGCACTTGACCTTAATTGTTTAGACCAGGGGTGTCCGAACGATTCCACGGAGGGCAGTCTGTTTGCGTTTTTCCTATGAATTGGTTTCCAGTTCACGCCTAAACAACCAGGTGAAGGTAGAAACGAACCAATTAGGAACCTAATTAGCCAGTCAAGTACAATGAGAGTGAAATAGTTTGGACACACCTGGATTAGACCGACAATGTTTGCTGAATTACGAATATGACAATGTTAAAATGTCTTTGTCTACCAAACAATGGAATAAAGAAATGGGTTTTACTCAACGTGGCTTTATATCCTCTTTAAAGCAGAAGACTGTGATGTCCCTGAAAAAAAAAAACTTTCAGTTATCACTAATTGTTGTTCATTGAAAAAGGCACCATCGGTCTTGGCAGATGGCATTTTGATAGACAGTGGATCACGCCAATTCACATCTGTGTGTGCTTCAACAATGTGCTGAGATTGCAACTGGATTTAATTGTGCATTGTGAAGGGCTTTTAACTGCTTGTTGTGGCACATTCACCGCTGAAACAGTCTGTATCACTGGAGTGAAGGGAGCACCCAATTGGCTTCCTGTCTGTCCTGTAATAACATGCAGCGATTGCACCTCTGACATGTGTGAGCTTACACACACACACACACACACACACACACACACACACACATACATATTTAATAATTCTGTAACATAAAACGGGTCTGTAAGAGAAAGTGATATTAACATTTTAGGTAATTCTGCGTGTGTTGTAAAGACAACACAACATTCACTCAGTCATATCTCTAATTTCTGTGTAAGCCATAATTCAAGTTTCTGTGTATGCCATTGAGAGGTAACGGCACTAAACAGTGGGGTCTCTGAGAGGACACCGTTTCCATTTGATTTGCTCAAGTCATTATGGTGAGCAGAAGAGATCACAGGTCATTGTGTGCAAGCCACTTAGGAACGGCTGAAGAAATAAAGTCTGGCTTGCGCTTTTTATCTGTGTTCCATAATGGAATGTCTTGACGCTTTTATACCCCCCCTTACTCAGTGTGATTAAGCTGATAGAAAGTTTCAATATTCGTAGTGAAAGAAAGCATTATGTTGTAGCTGCATACTCCGATGTGTTGATGCTATTGATGTCTCGTCATGTGACCTGACCATTCATTTTACTACAGTAAATGAATGATAGTGTAGCATTTGTCTCCCATCTCAACTTGTTTTCCTCAATTCATGAATTAGTTACCAGTTTGGGAGTGAATAGACTCAGGGTGTTGCTATATTGTAGGTTATTTGCATCTAAAGTCAATCAATACAGCCTCACTGCTATTGTAAATAGCAGAAGATGCCATTATTTACTATAGACTACTTAAATATGCTCAACTTATCTTATTTAACTTAAACAGTGTATATATTTCTGGCAGTGCAGGTGGTGTAAAACATTTCCCGAAGGACAACAATATTTATATCAACTTAAATGGAATTCCACGTTTTTCAATTGAAAAACCTTAATTATTTATTCACTACTTAATTGCCGATTTATATAAAACTGGTCCTATATAGAAGTGCTCAATTGGACGCAGCTCCTCTGACAAATTATGTTGCCACCATACGCAACGCGTGTCGTTTTTGCAGAGACTTGTCAGTACGATAATGACGTCCTCAGGAATCTTTGTCGGGCCCATAAAGGATTCTTTGGCTAACCTTTGTGTCCTCATTCGACACCAAGGCGAATACAAGACAGCCCGTTTGGTATGGTGTGTTGACTTCACAGCCATATATTAGAATTGTTACTGCTGATTTGAGAGGACGGATAGTGTGATTGTCGTTTAGGTGGTCGCAGGTCGGTTTTCGGAAGACAGTTTCTCCACCAGTGACATCACTGCTCCTTTGCGCTATAGTTGGTACCAGGTGGGACAAGTCAGAACAGAAAAAGCGCTGGGTCATCCTCGGGAAAAGGGGAAGCAAGAGGGACACAAATGTAAGCGACATTTCGACACAGGTGCAGAGTGAAAACAAACTGGCGGTGCTCTTAGGATGCAGAAGTCACCCGTGGAAGATGCAAACTTCCTCTCTAAATATTTTTTCTGGTAAGTTATCGCTTTCTTAATGTCATTTTGTGAAGCGTAAATATACCGGGGGCATGTATGGAAAGGGTTACCGGGCTAGCGCCTTGAAGATAGGGGACGTGAGTTGTGCGACAATGGCAGCCAGATCTCAGGAATCATACTGTTTATCTGTTTTAATTGTAACTTTTAATGGAATATTGGAAATTTCCAAAACGAACTATGCCACAAGGACTGTTTCTGTGTCCTGTTATTGCTCCAAGAGGAAGTTCCAGCAGCCCTTTGCGCTCCAGTGTTTCAGGTTCCGATTGTCCTCCACTTTCCTAACTATGTAATTGGTATGCAATGTGTCTGATGATGAATATCTTGCCATTTGTGCTGCGCCTAAAATACCTTCGGGGTATGTATGCTGCAGGTAACCTAAGCAACATGCACCCTGTCATGCCTTTTCCATGACTCGACGGATGACCAGAGAAACCCTTAAGTTCCTCAAGGAATCCATGCAATTAATTAGTTCACATTTGTACATCTCGTTAGTGGAGGGATTCTTTGAGAAGCCTTTATTTTGTTTCACTGTAGTGAAGGGTTTGAGTCGGTATATTTGTGGTGCGCAATGTCTTAGCTGACCTGTAGCTTTTTTGTGTGTTTTTTACTGAACACATTTAAACTCTTAGTTCGTTATTAGTTGTTAATATTTGTTATGAGTGGTTAATGTTCGTACTTGTGATATGAGAAATATTGATAGTAAAAGTTCTGAAAATTAAGCACTAATAGCAATATATTTGCAATAAAAACATTGTTATATTGTTGGTGCAGCAGCCTTTCAGTGTGGATGTAAGACTGTTATTTTGAAACCACTGAAATTAGGTGCCATGCCCGTTCCTCAAGGACTAGCCTATTTAAACACTTGGGTTTGCGGCATGCATTGTTAACCTACGTTATGAATGATTGCATTTAGGACGTTATGAACACGGTGTCAGTTTCAGATCCACCCTCGCATCCATAGCTCTCTATGAATATGACAAGGGATACATTCCACCCCAGCCTTTTTACTAAATCATGTATGTTGTAGGTCCTTTTTCCTTTCTTTTTTAATGAGGGAAGAGAGTCGATGAACTAGCCAGTTGGAATCTGGGTTATGATTATGTGATAATGACATGCGGGCATGGAAATGTTGCCACAGTACTTACAGTCAGTGCCATGGTACTAGAGACTCATGACAGGCAGCCTACACAGGGCAACGTCCCTTTGACCTCCCTGGGACATTATTTTATCTCTAAGACAGAAAGAAGAAGGCCTCCATTACTTCAGCATCTGGTCTCCATCCCATAAGTCACCCTAGAATAGATTGGCCATTTGCTTTATATAAATACATTGATTAAATGCCTGTATTTTGTGAAGGGTGAACTACTATATATTTTTGTGGTGGGTGAACTGATTTTTGTTGTTGTTGTGGTACTGCAAATGTCTGCAAATGTCCAGGATTTCTAAACATTTTGCTATTACGCGGAGAGGACAATGTGCAGTTCTTTATAGTTTTCTACGTATGTATTTACATGATGCAAAGAGAAAAGGTTTAAAGGAAATGTAGTTGTCCACAACTAACACAATTAAAAACAAATAAATGTTCCCCGAACGCTTATATGGTAATTCCATATTGTTAGTGATCAACTTCAGAGATTATTGATATGTGGAGAAATGTGATAACCGCCTGTTACCAACCAAACATCTTCTTTTAATTTGCAGGTGGACATCTCCACTGTTAAGGAAAGGTTTTAGAAAAAAGTTGGAGTTGACAGATGTTTACAAGGCACCGTCTTTTGATCTCGCAGACAATCTTTCGGAACGACTAGAAAGGTTTGCATTAGCTCCTTTTATGGAAAATGTATGGCACCTTGGACTTCATAAAGTTGATACAACTATTTTGTTATTATTCATATAAAGCTTTTCTTCTAAGTAGTCAGAAACACATTGATTGTGCATTGTTGAATGTCCCTTTTTTATACACACAGATGGTGTATGTTAATGTTTCTAACTTCCCATTAAGTATATTTACTGTACTCACCACCCCCAACATTGACCTGGCCTATCCAGAGATCACAATGGTATTGGAAATGATTGACCACATGTCAAAGTCAAGGCCAGCCAGCCGGATATGTTCAGTGCAACAGTTGATTAAGTAAAGAGAAAGAAACCAAACTCAATCTGCATTGACTAAAAGACTATGAACAAATAGAATAGAATAGACTAACACATTATTAATCCCCAAGGGGAAATTCAAGGGTTCAAACAGCAGCCAACAGTTAGAATCCATATATCAATAAAATACATATAAACACAAGATAAATAATATATAGACCAAGAAACATCTAAACTGTCTACGTCAGTTTCCTCATTCTTTCAACATTGCTAAGAAGCCAAAGCTAGATAACCAGGCAACAAAAAAAAAACTTCCCAACATTCATCACTTTCTCTCTCTCTCCAGTGATGATGTCCTTTTCTATCTCTCTTTCTCCTCTTTCACCCTCTTTCCCTTCCACAGCATGTCTCCTCCTCATTGCACTGTCCCCGTCTTTAAGAGTGTGTACAGTAAATGTCACACCTTTGAGAGGATTGTTCAAATAAAAAATTAAAAAGAGGAGGATCTCAGGCCAGCTCCTTAAATGCCACTTGTGTTTTCGTCACGCTGGCCCCTACGGGCCGAGTGTAGGGGCCAGCGTCATGGCGAGGCCCCCTACAGCCGTCTGAATCGGTCCAAAGTCGACCTTTGAGAAGGCCAAATGCCCGGAGGGTGATAAATTACTGGCCGGTTTTTCAGATCTGCCAAACACTGCTGGTAGCTGCATGGGAATCTGAACTTTACCTTGAATCAACAGGTTGGAATCGTTCCTCAATCTGTCATGCACGCCCAAGCATTGTCTTCCACACCCTCTCTCTCCAGCAGTCTCTCTCCCTCTTGGTCAATGCCTATCGCTTTTTTTGCCTCTCACCTTTTTGCCTCCCTCCCTCTGTCCATTGTGGAGAGAAGTCAGCCAAATCTCCCAGGTTATACACTTGTTTCCAGCAACAATGTAGCCCTCCTTCAGTTTTACTGTGAGCCAATGTGTTTTAACAGTTTCCATCTCCCCTGGTCTGTGTAGAGAATGGGACCGAGAAGTGGCTTCGGCCAAGAAGAAGCCTCGTCTCCTGCGTGCTCTCTCCCGCTGTTTCCTCTGGCCCTTTGTGTTCTACGGAATCCTGCTGTACTTCGGGGTGAGTAAACGCCTCCCGGCTAGTTATCTGGTCTGGCTGTCACAGTGTTAGTAAGGGCAGGGCTTTGTTGCGGCCTAGCTCCAGTTTTACACAGCAGAATCCAGTCCAGCTCAGTGTAGCTTTATTGCACAGAGAGCCTGTGCATGTGTGAAATGTACAAAACAGTGTGGCATATTTTGGTTCTGTCTGACTCTGTCTCTCACATGTGCTGTGATGATGTGGGTGCTGTTTGTGTTGCATTTTATTCTAATTAATTATATTCACAAGGGAATTCTCAACTACATTTCAATCAAATTTGCTGGAAGTGATGACGCCAACTGGCATTGGCTGGCTGAAATAAAGATGAGCCAAAATGCTTTGAATTGGCTTAAATAGAGGTGACCCCAACTGGCATTGGCTGGCTGAAATAAAGATGACCCCAAATGGTTTGAATTGGCTGAAATAGAGATGACCCCAGCAGGCTTCGGCTGTCTGAAATAGAGATGACCCCAGCAGGCTTCGGCCGTCTGAAAT
>JACXGJ010015270.1:0-13738 GCA_016801105.1 Esox niger | reverse complement strand
TGACCACTCCTCCATGTCTCTCCTCCATGACTCTGACCACTCCTCCATGACTCTCCTCCCCTATCCCTTCTCCCTCCCCAGGGTATCTTTATAAAGACTCTAATCCCACCATGGAAGGACACAGACACAAGAGTCCAGAGACCAACAGGTGAGCAGAACCACTCTATACCAACAAAGGGTGGTGAGTTTTTCAGTCTTTATCTGTCTTCCTCTGTATTTTTCTGCATTTCTGGTTCTCTCTCTTTTTGTCTTTCTGGGTCAGCATCTTTCTTTTGCCCTCTCAATCTTTTTGTTGTTATCATCTCTGTCTTTCTGGAACTCCATTTGTCATTCGTTCCCTGTCTCTCGTCCTTTTAGTTTTTCATGCACTCTTGCATGATGTCTAATCCTAAATGTTTCTGTGAGACTTAGCCAAGTGCAACAATGCAACAACTGGATGCATGGTGACGGCTGTGGTGTTCTTTTTTCTGATGCTGCAGTGTTTACGACACTCGAAGGAAAACACATGATACTATCTGTAACCCTAGAAGATCTCCCCTGTAGTCAGGATCAAATATCTTGTGTATATTTCTGTGAATATAATAATGTTAAACATTGTAACAAAGTTTTTGATGTGCACTGTAGTTCCAGGAAGGAACGTCATGGAACACTGTAAACATTTAAATAGAAATGACATTTGTCCTGATCTTTAGACAAAGCAACTGATTTGAATGTGATGGCACCTTTTTCTTTGTAGCCGGGACGCAGTGTTTCTCGAGCCTTCAATTTTAGCAGCATGGTCAACCCAGTGGTTCTGTACTGGTGGAGCCTAACCCTGTTCCAGCTGGCTACAGGTCTGGTTCATGGAAATGCTCGTGCTGATGTCTCTCATCCCAGCCTGAGAAGGACCGAGGACTCTTTCCTCTTGGATATAGGTCAGTTAATACATTACGTGTCTTTGTATTCAGGTAGACAGTGACTGCTGCCCAGGGAAGATGAAAAATACTATGTATACTACATATCTTGACTGTGATTGCATTGAGTGATGATGTTTTTATTATAGTGGTCATTTGAATTCAATTAGGTGAAAAGGTAATGTAAAGAATGATGTAAACATCCAACAAAGCATTTAATAAAAATTTTGTGAACTATATACAAAATGGCAAAATGTATCTCGACACGGCGTAACTGTGTACCAAGTATACCAATTATTCTTATAAAAATCCAGGATTACATTGAGTTTGTTAACTAATAAATCCAGGATTACATTGAGTTTGTTAATTTATAAATCCAGGATTACATTAAGTTTGTTAATTTATAAATCCAGGATTACATTGAGTTTGTTAACTTATAAATCCAAGATTACATTGAGTTTGTTAACTAATAAATCCAGGATTACATTGAGTTTGTTAAGTTATAAATCCAGGATTACATTGAGTTTGTTAACTAATAAATCCAGGATTACATTGAGTTTGTTAATTTATAAATCCAGGATTACATTGAGTTTGTTAACTTATAAATCCAGGATTACATTGGGGGTTTATTGAGTTGCTTAACTTATAAACCCTGCACTTCCAAATTAGAGCAACTGTAATCCTTCTTCCAATAAAGTTAGAAAAGACATATTTGGTCATTAAAACACTGTAAGAATACTGCCACATTGTAGGAAGTAGGACACAGGCGCATGGAGAACAGAGTTCTTTTTAATAAAAGAACTAAGATAGACAAAACTGAAACTATGACACAAATACAGAAACAACATTACATTGAAACTACGACACAAATACAGAGACAACATTACATTGAAACTACGACACAAATACAGAGACAACATTACATTGAAACTACGACACAAATACAGAGACAACATTACATTGAAACAAAACCAAGCGTTGACCGACAAGTTGCACCAGGTAAGGAGGAACTAATACTGGGACAGTGATCAGGAACAGGTGGGGGCAGTAACACGCAACAGTGTCCGTTCTCCAAATCTGGGAGAGGCTGTTATTAAAGCATAATGTTGCGTAAGTCATTGTCAATCTTTTGCCTCTATGAAGTTATCCACTCTGATTGGTTGATTGATTGAGCTTGATTCTTCTTTCAGGGAAAGACTCTCTGTCCAGAGGGGATCCTACTGGCTTTGACTCAGTGTCTGAAGAAGAGCAGCTAATGATGGACACAGGATCATATGACGAGGTGGGAAAACATACCATCAAAACTACGTATCCAGTTTAATGACTTTTGTTTGGCTGATTCAAGTGTTGAATATTCTTTCTTAGGATTTGACATTCAATGTGTTTATCTCTTTAGAAGGATAAGTGATTATCAATGGATCAGCATGAGTTAATGTAAGGATGGGTCTTGTTTTCAGGGAGGGAGAGCTTTGAGGTTAAATTTAATGTTCTTGCATTTGAGTGCAGTATAGCAATTAAGCTGTTGTCGGTTGAATAGCTTAGAGATGGTGAAAATGTGAGCGTTCAAGGACTACAGTGTAATGTGTCACAAATATGCTTTTACAAACTGTGAAATGATATTTTCACGGTGATAGCTAATACGATTATTTGCCAGAACGGTGGCAAAACAAATTTTGGGATTTATTGTGAAATAACTCATCTCCAGGCCTAAATAGTTGTGTTGAAATTAGGGAACACTTTAATCTGTTCCAAGGTGAAAAGAAAATAGGTTCTGTGGGTGTTTGGTTTATTTTGTAAGTAACCTCTAGATACGGTCCAATCCAAAATAGGTCAGACTGAACATTAAGTTAAAGTGCTTGTTAACTTAAGTAACTTATGTAATACTGCTTACAGTATTACATACGCCCACTTTACAGAAACAGTTTGAAATACTATGTTGAATCTTTAAATCATAAAACATGTTTTCATGGTAGTTATCAGATCTGTTTAGTTTTTATATCTGTGACCAATGTTTGAATGTATACATGTATTCATATGTGTGTGTGTGTGTGTGTGTGTGCTTATTTCTTTACACCGAATACTGCGCGCGTGTTTGTGTGGCGTCTTATCCAGGGGGTGTATTTGTAAATCAAAGCATCATCAAGCTGCCCGCGGCTTCCGAATGACGCAGCGGTAAAGTCACCGGCTCACAGTTTGGCTGCGTCATTGTGGCCTGGACTATCCTGGTAGCAAGCATACCCACAATCCCCACAAATCCACACAATCCTCGGGGCCCTCACATGGGTTTTTTCAAATTGGCTCAGTGCCGTCTGCGGTTGACGGTGTTAGCGTCAGAGGACGGGTGTCTTTCTTTGTCACGCTCAACATCTCCCCGAGGCCAGCCTGCATGCTCAATCAGCGTTGTTCTCCTCCGAGCGTGAAGGTGCTGGCGAGCGCTTCCTTTTGATGAGGCGTGACATTAGGCGAGTGATCGAAAGTCGTGAGATTCGAAAAAAATCAACCACTGGGCTGCCTCGCTCGACTGGGCCTGTGCCTGTGCCTGTGGGTGGTTCTGGTTCTGACCAGGCTCACTTGCTTTTTCTCCCATTCCACCAGGATGCGGCTGAAGCGGTGCTGCTGCAGAGCAGGGCAATGCGCCCACCTCGTCGCTGCGTCCCCCACCGGCAGTCCTGCCTTGGCCACCCGCTTCCCTGCTGCGACCCCTGCGACACTTGCTACTGCCGCTTCTTCAATGCTTTCTGCTACTGCCGCCGGGTCGGCCAGTCCTGCGCCAGCGGGCACGGACGTCCCTAGCGCCACTCTCTTAACCCCCGGCCCTCCCCCGCCTCGCTGTCCCTGCCGCTGTGTAACGCCGGCCTGTCTGTCTGTCCCCCTCTGCCAGGAGGAGGTTGAGGAGGCGCGACAGCGGATCAGGACCGCGCGCTCCCTCCGCCGCTGCGTCCTCCACCAGCAGTCCTGCCTGGGACACCCGCTGCCCTGCTGTGACCCCTGTGACACACGACACCTGCGAATGTTCGGTTCAGTCTGCTACTGCCGTCGGACGGCCTGTCCTGGCGCCCGGCGTCGCCCCTAGCACAAGCATCCGTGGGCCCCCCCCTCTTCCATGCCACTCCCGCCCAGTTAATGCCAGGCTACAGCCCACAATCAGGGAGTCCTGAAAATTGTGAAAACATGTTGTTGTTTTTTTTCCCACAGATGAAATAAATATATTTAGAAGGATCAAAGTATCAGCTATAACACAATGTAAAAAATCAACCTCCGGATATTTGTGTTTCATTTTTTGAATTCCACAAACAGGATTTATGTAATTCAATCACTATTAAAGGCATTTCATCTTTAAAATGTTTAAATTGTTTAAATTAGTAAATTACAAATATTACAAATTATGTTTTATTTTATTTTACAGCATACTAAAATGGCCTAAGTTGTTCTATTAAGACAATGTAACAATATTTATAATGCAAACCTAATCACACAGGTTTGTCTTGCATTGCATTTAAGTTAAAATAGCTCATCAGGTGAGTTAGCTATCATTGACCAAGCTGACTAAGAGTCATTCTTTAAACCAAAGTTATAGTTTACATCTGATCTGTATTATGATTAGAATATTATTTGTTTTAGTCTACCAAAGTTTGGAAAAAACAGACCATGAATGTTATTATGGTTTGTAATATTATATGTCATATTTTTATTTTATTCAACTTCGACAACCATTGATCAATGAAAAAAAAGTTAAAAAAAACGGAAGTTTGTGATAATCGTTAATAAAAAAAAAAGGTTTTGCTCAAAGTTTTGAACTCTATGTGCTAGTAGCTCGTACAATTAGAATGGGATACATTTTTTCCATTGGATTCCTGACTTCCTGACTAAGTTAAAGTGACATCCTTTTCCGTAAAGACGAGGCAACGTACAGTGAAGTTGAAGTTAAGAGTGTTCCAGAGTCTATTTTCACTAATGACCTTCGTAATGAAGCCTTTAGACTAGCAGGCAATCTTACTGCAGATAAAGGCTTTTTTGACTATGAAAATAGCATCTATATATTCAGCACAGATTTGTCTCATTCCCTACTCTGGACTGAAGCAAAAAGTAGCTTAGAAGTTTTTGTGTTAGCTGACTTGAGTTAATGGAAGTTAAATGTAATGAAAGTTCAATAGTTTGATAATGATTTTCACAGTTCACTTAAACATTCAATTGTTACTGAAAATGTTAACTTTGTTAATTAAGGATTTACGGTAAGGTGCCAGCTCTGGTACGTAATAGTAATAATAAAACATCAGAAATATTTATAATTATAAAGTTAGAGAGTTCAAAGATGTGGGCCCTTTCTTCAGGACAAGGCAATTAATGGTTATAGAGCCCAAAAGGAAATTATTAATATTAGCAAGTTTGTAACATTGCAGTTAAATCTTAAGTTTCAGGTCTGTCCTCTACACGTCATTTCTTAAGCTAAAAAATGCAACTGAATATTTGTTTTTCAATTACGTTCAGTTCACTGAATTGTCAACATTTTCAAGATTCCCTGTTGTAATCCGTATCTGCAAAGCCTGATGATACGAGTATACAAACTCACGCATACATCCAAGTGTTTATACAGATGGGGTATGCATGTTATGTAGTTTTCTTTTAAAATCATTGTATCTCTGTCATATACGGTGTTGTTATTTAATAGGTTGAATGCAACCTGACAATTATGTATATCATTGGAAATTCCCTGAAACACCCAATTTTTTAAATGATATCCTTAAAACAGCTGTGTTTAATTTGCAGCCACTATTTTCAGCACTTAAACCAGGGGTGTCCAAACTATTCCATGGAGGACCGTGTGTCTGCATGTTTTCTCTCTCCTTGTACTTGATTGACTAATTAGGTTACTAATTGGTTAGTTTCTACCTTCACCTGGTTGTTTGGTGTGAACTGGGAACCAATTCATAGGAAACACGCGGACACACAGTGTCACGTGGAATGGCTGGGACACCCCTGACTTAAACTGTCTATGTAAATTTGGAAACCAGTGTAAATTGATATTTTTTGAATCTTGTCAATAAAAAATCTTAGTTTGTTTAATTGCACACAAGTCATCTTTACATTAAATTACACTGTGTTGACTCTTATATTATGAGATATGTCATTCAGCATTCTTAAACACACATACATAAAAAAGCAATACCAAGTTACAGTCTCATGCATTATTCAGACCAATGCCGGCAGCATACCACTTTGAACCCTGCAGGGCCAGTAATGGCCACTCTAAACTTTGGTCTTAAGATCAAATCCCAACACCCCAGGGCAGTGATGGGGACATTGCGCTGTATGGTGTGCTGTCTTTCGGATGGGATGTTAAACAGAAAACATGACTATGAAGTGCATTGTTGGCCCGGAATAGGCACTATTTAAGTATCATTATCAAGGCACTAAATAAAAAATTATTGTTACTGGGTGTCATTAGGGACACAATAAACAGAATGTGTTTTGGGGAATGCACATGGTTTTTGTTTGAGACATCATGAAACAACCACACTGGGTGTTTTCCTGGAATATCCTCACTTCACATGACACTAGGGTCTGGTGAAATGAGGCAACAAACGAGTCTTTGTGCCCGTCTCTCCCTGAGCTTTGTAGGACTACACCAGCTGACATTATACTGCCCCAATAGTTTGACAAAATAATGAAACACTCTAAATCAGACCAGGGTTCAAATAGTATTCATCTCAATTTATTAGATTTATTTTTACCCTTGCTACAAAATCTGAGTGCTTATCTGGCCTGCCTAGAATGATAAATTGATTGCATTCGCTGTTTGTGAGTCAGTACTAGAAAATCATAATTTGTACTATTACAAATCAATCTGTATTAGTATAGTATTAGTGTGGTTTCTAAAGATGTTCTATTCAGCTAATGTCCATATAAAGGTAAAGACAATTGTGGCCTAATACTCTCCGTCTCTATTCTCTGCCATCAAATATACCATCACAGAGATCTGAAAAAAGCAGTTGGGAGGCACTTTGGATCGGTTTGCCCAAGGGGGAGGGTCTACCTTCCTGGGCAAAGATGCAGGACGCTCCTCCATGGCCAATGGGAACGCTTGGTTGCAGTGTTTTGGCCAATTGTGCTGCCAATGATTGACTCGAGGGTATCAACGATTTTGTCAATGACATTTCAGTTTGTTTTCCAATTCAAGATGAGATATTGGGATGCGAATAAAAAACAACAGTTTTATCCACTTCATTTTTGAGACAATGTTAGTTATATGAAGAAGTTGCAAATGGGCCAATATTCCTGGCCTGTATCTCTGCTTGAGGCGATCCAGGCGCCATGCTTCTGAGAGACCATGGGGCCTTCGGAGGGATCTTCAAGGAACACAGAAAGAATAGTTTATTTTGTTAGCCTGGATTTTATTTATTAGTCTTAAAATCAAAAGGCAAAAGAGTCAACAGCGTAGGTTTGTATTGTCTGTATTGTTTATTGGGGGTTCAGGGTCACTGGATTCCAAGATTTACACTCTTTTCCAGGGGGGTCACATTGACTTGTCTGTAATATTGGGGATGTTATCACCACCATTCCCCCTAAATTCTACATCTCTGGATTAACTGAGCTTCTCTGAAGTTATTACACGACTGGTAAGACAATCTGGATAACAGATGCTCCTTGACAGGAAATGTTTATCAACCAGCAAAAACCCTGCACTCAGCAGGCCCTCCAATCTGAAGAGTGTGGCTGTTTGTGAGGTATTTAAAGTTTACAGGGTTGAGGTCTGGCCTGGCTTGGCCAGAAGACTGATGGGTCAGCTGGAGGTCTCGGCTCAGCATCTCAGGACTATCTACTTTCCAGAGACTAACATTCAGTAGAACATTTTATCCAAACCAATATGAAAACTATTTTTATCTGCCTTTAAACGAAGGCACTTAGCCCTAATTCTTTCGAGGTTGCCGTCAATAACGGCTGATCTTTGGCCCAGACAGCACACCCTGAGGGTTTCTCAGATGACGTGAAAAAAAAGAACATTCAAACTTGTGAAACAGGACAGATAATAATACAAACACCCACAAGTTGGCAGGAAGGCAGGAACTGACTGGCAGCCAAGCTTGTGACTCACTTTAAAATGTGTTTTCACGTTTAATAATAGATCTTTTAGCCTGCCCCAACCTCGCCGACTGCACTGGTCGGGAAGGCTGATCGGTGATGGAGCCATGCTTGTGTTCTCCCAGGATCACACGGCGAGAAGTCCTGCTCCAGACACTTGTAGTCAGTATAGCAGTATTGTTATACACACTCAGAAACTGAAGTACCGGTGTGTACCTGAAAGGGTACAAATGCTTGTTGCTGTGGGGGCACCTTATTGAGAGACAATTGTGTACCCTTTTTGTGCCGGTCCATTTTTGTACCTTATCAAGTTGTACCCATAAATGACCTACACACGTTTTCAATGCAACAGGGTCCAGTGCAGCGCCTCCCCTAGGGGTGAAATGGTACTAATTTGTTATTTTGTTTTAATTCACTTTGTACCTTTTTTCTGTTCGACAAATGGTGCTTTTCTGTCCCCATAAAAACCAAAGTTGTACCTTTGAGGGAAGAGTCTTCAAATGTGTACCTATAAGTATAGTATATGTTCTGTGTGTAGTGGTTCCAACTGACTTGTTACAGTACTTCCATCATTGTCAGTGCAATAGTTACAGCACTTGTATTTCAATCTGTGCACTCAGTACTGTAGTACTGTGAAAAGACTGCGAGTGTGCTTGCCTGAGTGCTACAGAAAAAGGTTTTCTTAGAAAGTTTTCAGTGTAAACCTAGAGATACAAACTGGATATAATATACTGTCAGAGCAACTGGAATATAATTGGGGATAATCTTAATAAGTTGTGTGCTGAGCTATAAATGTGTCACTTTCTGATCTGGACCCAATGACTGTGTCAATCAGGAGTTGCATCATGCATCTCATTAATAATCATGTTGTCACATTCTTCTAACTCCGCCCTGACCACTCCCCTACATGCTGTCGGTTAGACCGCTGTCTGCAGCTTAACTCTCGGAAGAGACACCAGGTAACAAATGTCACCAGAAACTAGGTTTATTCACTTTGAAGACAACATTAAGAACAGCTACAGCGGCATTAGTTGGAGGCGATGGTCTGGTCGATGAAGGAGCGGAGCGCGGTGACGCGGGCGTACACGCCGGGGATGGTGGGGGTGCAGGTGCCGCTTCCCCAGGACACTATGCCGACCAGGGTCCAAGCACCGGCCTTCTCACACACCAGGGGGCCACCGGAGTCACCCTGGGGGAAAGCGCAGAGAAACAAAGGAGGGGTCAGTCAGATTCTAGCGTATCTGGTTGAACTTTTTACATTCAGAGTTTGGGCACATTTGCCTCCAAATAATCGTGAACTAAGGAAAACCCAAGCTACAGTTGATGAAATAACTGCGTCAGCCAATGCAAATAACTTTTAAAGTTACGATCAAACCCTTGAAATTGTCAAACTGTGTCTGATTCGTTGTTGTACATTTGTTTTGTGCAGTTGCACTGGTCCAGTGAGTCTTCCAACCTGGAACTACGTTCATTTCTATCAGTTTACGGGAAATGTGAAACCGTGTGGTTTGAGTTACCATGCAAGACGAGGCGCCGTCGGCACCAGCGCAGATCATGAGGTCGGTGATCTTGGAGCCCCAGAACTTCTGGCACTGAGCCTTGGTTAGCAGGGGAAGGGCAGCTTGTTGAAGCAGGGCAGGGGTGTCGGCAGCTAAAACCAGAGGAAACCAGGCAACACAAAAACACGTCACAGTCTTAGAAGACTACCAGCAATGTATGACTAGACACAAATGGAACTAATATGTTATTTTCAAATATTGTAGATTAAGCCAGCTGAGATGGAACGGTTCAAACAGACTGAGGTCGCTTCCACTGGGCTTCTACTCAGGAGATCTGGCCTTGGTGCAAGTCCGACTGTACAGTGAGATTTGATTGGAAGATCTTGTTAGAACTCCATAGTGATTGGTTACCGTTGTGACGGGTCAGACCCCACCCAGTGGTCACGCATTTCATGCCACCGCTGAAGTTATCGTTGGTCTCAGCGACACACACGGGAGACACGCGGGTTCCCAGGACGGCGGGGGTGGCCAGCTTGATCAGGGTGATGTCGTTGTTGATGGTGAAACCGTTGTATTTGGGGTGCTTGAAGACCTAGTCCGGGGCCCAGTAGACAACGTCTTACATTTGGATTCAAAGTTATTCTTCTGGTCAGATTGTGAACTAATCGTTTTAGCTGATGCCACTAAAAGATTTAACTTGACTTAAAAATATAGATGGTATTTGTGGTGATAATATTGTGTCGTTTACCTTGCCAACTTTGATTGTTTGGATGCTCTCAGCATTGGAGGAGCGATCATGCTCTCCGAGGATCACGCGGTGAGAAGTCCTGAAATTGTTTAACAAAAACATGAAATTATTAGGACTATTTAACCTCCGCGAGCTAGCTTTTGGTTATTTAGCATAAGCTAACTTGCTATCTATCTAGCATAATCAAACAGAGATTTTAACTTGTTAGCATTAGCTTTAGATTTCAGCTATTTTAGCATTGGCCATGAAATGTTATCATGAACATATTAGTTATCATTTAGCAAGTTACCATTTTAGCGTATTGCTACATATCAAGGTTAGGTCAGCCAGGACTCACTTTATACCACAGTGAGCAGCAGTCACAACCCAGTTCTCGCTGATCAGGGAACCGCCGCAGAAGTGAAATCCAGTGCTGTCCTGGAGAGACACCTGCCAGGGCCAAGAGCCAGGCACCGCCTCTTCACCGTTGACGATGCGGGCGTAGCCGGATATCACCGGCTTGATAGCAGGAACACCACAGCCTAAAGACAAATACGTGTCGTGAATCACACCAATGACAGAGAATTACATCAGCGGTCATGGATCAGATTTGGTTGCTCTAACATACAGTAAATTAGATTCTAACAATGTATTTTTTTCTACTAAAATAAACTTTTGCCTATTCTAGTGCCCCTTTAATTAAATCCAAGTTAAGTTAGGAAAGTCAAATACTCAATAAATTAGATATCCTAAAACCCATGGAAAAGCAAAAGCCGACATTTGCAAAAGGTCTGCATGGCAGTTTTCCACACCATAGGCTGCGCCAGCGAAGGCAAGGCAGGAAAAGATCAGCAGGCAGTTCATGTTCTCAGCTTAATGTCAGTCAGACACACGGCAGGTCTTTTATAAATCCCTGTGGATCGATATACTCCTCCCTCCAGTGGGACACCTGTCTCACTGCAGATAACAGAGAGAGATTTCTCACACCTTTCTTGTATATTTGGTTTGCAAAATCACATTTCTTGTAAATAACCAATGGAAAACATTTGTGGTAAATATTAGCCAAAGGATAAACTTGCAATAACTTTTACAGAAAACAGCTCATCAAGTAAATGAGGGCATCATGTTCCTGACCAAAAGAACAGAATGCAAAATTACGTCTGACCAGATTTCACTTTTTTTAACAAATGTAACCTCAGTTGGTGTTCCATTGCTGATGGTTTGGCCTACTACTGCTTCTATGTATTGGCTTCTTTCACTGAAATGACCTTTTCCAAAAACAAACACACTCAATAAAATATACTCTATACTGAACTTTATGGATGTTTCACCAAGCTTTTTTATAATAACTAAATCATAAACACAAAAATAAGTTGTGTTTAAGGACCATAGCTCTGCAAATGGGGATTACAGTAAACTAAACTCTCACTCAGAGACACTGTTCATTTGCTACCAACAACACTGAAGGTCATGTATTGATATGGTCCTCTTGGAACAGTTCAGGGCTGAGAACTTTCCAGTCACCTACTGTTGATAAGCAGCTGCTTTCTCCCTTCATAACTCCCTTGGTGTTAATATTCTACAATTTTCCCTCCCAACTAGTGTGAGGGACAGCTCCCATTGGTTAGAGTCCGATTGGATTCGGGGATAAATAGGGCCCCTCATACTTTAGAACATCACATCGTCACAATGGCTTTCCTCTGGCTCGTCTCCTGTCTCGCCTTCGTTAGCGCCGCTTACGGTAAGAACACCTTGTCTACTCTGCTCTGCTTCCTTCCTCACCAGACCTTCTAGTGTCCTCTCCCTCACATACTCTCCCAGCCTTGCTACTCCCACATGTTTCGATGCTTTAGTGTTACATATTAATTGTGAATTCCATGCCTCGGTGTTCCTCAGGGCACTGTTCATAGACCAGTCATGTGTTAATTTCTCGCTACCTTAGCTATGTTACACAGCATAGGCATTTACCCCTGTAGTCAATGACAAAATGGGGGAAACCATTAAGGCATGTACTATACGTATATAAGTTCCCCTCAGTGTTTACCTCCATGACCCGTTGTTCCCGTTTCCCAACCTCTTGTTTCTCCGGGCATGCTTCGTCGTGGCCGTATATCACATGACCAACTCTGTCGTGACCCCAGGCTGTGGTGTTCCTGCTATCAAGCCGGTGATATCCGGCTACGCCCGCATCGTCAACGGTGAGGAGGCTGTGCCCCACTCTTGGCCCTGGCAGGTGTCCCTCCAGCAGAGCAATGGTTTCCACTTCTGTGGAGGTTCCCTCATCAACGAGAACTGGGTGGTCACCGCCGCTCACTGCAATGTCATGTAAGTCACTCTGTTTGACCCGTGAAAGCTGTTAAACAGCGTGGGCAACTGTGATGCTTGGGGGAAAAATGTGAGCAAAAAATATATGTATTTTGCATTTAACAGAAATTCCCGCCAGTATTACACTCGGACGGCACGGGGGAAACCACAGTGTTGTTGTTTAATGCTGAATACACTTCCTGTCCCACTTCAGGACCTACCACAAAGTGATTGTTGGAGAACATGACAAGGGCTCTGCCAACACCGCTGAGAACATCCAAATCCTGAAGCCTGCTAAGGTACAGAACATGACATCCAGTCCCTGAAGCCCGCTAATGTACAAAATATTATATCCAGTCCCTGAAGCTCGCTAAGGTACAGAACCGGGTCATTAAGTCTTTATGCTCTGGGTCAAAGTTTCCCTGAAATATCGATTTAATTGTGGATCAGTTTACCCCCTTTTAGCTCAGGCAAGAGCGTCAGGGACCAGGGACAATATTCTCCCTGTATTTCCTGCTTCACCTAGTTTACCAGTAACTTAAAGCTTGCTACAACAAAAACTTAAGCCGACAAGGTGAAAAAACCTGTTCAGCTGACACTGAGCATGGCAGTTAATCGTAATCACTTCCCGGTCATTCCTGTAAATGTATGTGAATTGAGTCAACTTACCAGGTAAAACAAGGGTAACACTATGTTATTAACTTAAACTGATCCTCTCCCTTTCCTCTCTGCCCATCTCCGCCCATCTCCGCCCATCTCCGCCCACCACCCGCCTCCTCCACCAATTCTCTCCTCTCTCCTCTCTCCTCTCTCCTCTCTCCTCTCCAGGTGTTCACCCACCCCAAGTGGAACCCCTCTACCATCAACAACGACATCAGCCTGATCAAGCTGGCCACGCCCGCCCGCCTGTCAGCCACGGTGTCCCCCGTCTGTCTGGCTGAGACCTCAGACGTCTTCGCCCCGGGCATGAAGTGTGTGACCTCCGGATGGGGTCTGCTGCGTTACACTGGTGAGCAAATCTACCTCCTCCGTCCGTCTCCTTCCTCCTTGCTTTGTTCAATGGGAGTTTTACATTCTCCATCAATGTGGCAATTAGACTGTTAGCCGCTCGCGGTCGATGTTGCGTCTCCTTTTCAAGTGTAAACTGAAAGGGAATATTTCCCCGCCGTGTGAAACTTGTTGAAAGACGAGTTTGTAATGACTCCGCTTCTCCCTCCCTCCCTCCCTCCCTCCCT
>JACXGJ010015269.1:0-13731 GCA_016801105.1 Esox niger | reverse complement strand
TGTGTGTGTCTGTGTGTGTGTGTCTGTGTTTATAATGGTTGCCTTGAAGCAGAGTCCTGGCCTGCTCTGTCCAGGTGTGTATGTGTGTTTTGACCTGAGGGGAGAGCAAACAGATGGTCAGTTTAGTGTGAGTGTGTTTGTGGCTGACTGGCTCTGATTTCAACAGAGGTGACCAAAGCACTCAAGCATCTAACTCTCCACTGTGACGTTCATCCTTTTAGCAGATCCTAGATCTGTGAGTATAGCAGGGCATGGCAAAAAAAATCCACATCATCCTGTATTGTTATACTTTATACCGACATAATAATGACTTATATTGGAGTTAAATTCATGCAGTGGTGATTAATTGGTAAGCCACTGTTTCGTGGTCCCCTGAAAACAAGCTAACTCGCTGCTGTCGCTGAGTTAGGAACTAGCGTTTTACTTTCCTGATCTGGCAGCTGCTTCAATCAGCCCAGCTGATCTAAAGGAACCACCGCAGAGACCACGTGCTGATGACCGATGTTTAACAGCTTCAGGGCTGTTTTCTTCTTTACTGGGCCAGTCCTACATGGCAGAGGTAGTTCTGGGTCTGGTGATACTGGGTCTGGTGATACTGGGTCTGGTGATACTGGGTCTGGGGAAACTGGTTCTGACCTGACTGAATGTATTATAACATTTTTACTGTCTCCTCCGTTCGGAGTGAAGACTTGTAGCTGTGTTTACCGCCACGCGTGTTTACGCTACGCTCCGTCATCCTGAGTTGAGGTGCAAACCTAAACATTGGAACGTTGCTGAAAAGAAAAAAGCATGTTGACCGATGGTTTTTGGAACACTATAAACAAACATTGTCTGAGGGAACGAAGGTCCCCTCATGTGGAGCCCACTGAGACACAAAGCCCTTTGATCCAGCTGGATTCCATCTATCAGATGATGCTGTTCCAGAACCTGGTGCCCAGAGACCCTCCCTGCCAGGCCATTCTACACAGCCCGTCCTTCTGTCTCTCTTCCTCTTCTCTCTCTGATTGTCACTTTATTATTTCTCAGTCTCCCTTGTCTGATGTTGTAATGACACCCGTCCAACCATATTTACTGAAGCTTGTTATGAAAAGGCTGAATGCCTGGATTACACACCAAGGGCTTCTCCATTCTCTGATATCATGATGTGTGTGTGTGTGTGTGTACCAGCCGGCTCCTGACAAACAGTGGCTGATTATGTTGTTTTCTGGAACACTGGTTTCAGAACCACTAAGGAACAGAGGCAGTGGAATAATACGACTGTCTCTCTACCTCCCTCCCTCTCTCTGCCTCTACCTCCCTCCCTTTCTCTGCCTCCCCCTCTTGTCCTCTCTCCCACCCTCTCTGTCTCCTTCCCTCTCTCTCTGTGCCTCCCCCTCCATTCTTCTCTAACTCTCTCCCCCTCCCCCTTCCTCTCTCCCCCTCCTTCTATCTCTCCCCCCCTCCCTCTTTATCTACCTCTGTCTCACAACCCTCCCTATCTCTCTCTGCCTCCCCCTCTTGTTTCCCTTTTTCTCTCTCTCTCACTCTCTCTTTCTATCAATTTCTATGCTTTTTTAATTCAAATAGTAATTTCTATTATTCTGATATATAGGCTACTTGGAATTTCTAAATACATGTTCTTAAAATGTTACTGGTACTTTATTACATGTCTCGTAAAGAGTGGGTGTTGTTCTCATATCTTGTCCACCCAATGGCCGTTTGTGGGAGAATAGCAAGTGCACAGATGGACAAGTGAGAAAGACGGAAGCATTGCGGAATCCACTCCAAAGTCGACTACAGAACTCAGTAGGATCTCTGGATTCATCATTTGTCTCCTTTTGTGAAGGTTTGGTTGGTAAATGGACCCCAGAATTCACACCCATAGAGGACAGTTGGTTCTATGACTGATTAATCCTTTTGTCTTACTTCACCATCTGGGTCCAAGTCCGATGGGATGTGTGCAGAAGACTGCATTGTAGTCACCAAGGCTGCACTGCACTGTAGTCACCAAGGCTGCACTGCACTGTAGTCACCAAGGCTGCACTGCACTGTAGTCACCAAGGCTGCACTGCAATGTAGTCACCAAGGCTGCACTGCAATGTAGTCACCAAGGCTGCACTGCACTGTAGTCCCCAAGGCTGCACTGCACTGTAGTCCCCAAGGCTGCACTGCACTGTAGTCACCAAGGCTGCACTGCACTGTAGTCACCAAGGCTGCACTGCACTGTAGTCACCAAGGCTGCACTGCACTGTAGTCACCAAGGCTGCACTGCACTGTAGTCACCAAGGCTGCACTGCACTGTAGTCACCAAGGCTGTAGTCTCTGTAATCTGAACCTCCATGCCCATTATGGCGAGGCCATGCTAATTAATTGATATACTTGAAAGAGGACTTAAGCTGCAAGGATTTGCTAGAACGCAATTGGTCAAGGCAGACATATTTAATTGGACTAACCCCCCCCGACACAGACAGAGAGGTGGTGACTTTACCACTGCCCCATTCAGTTGCCAGGGTTCTCTGAGTCGTTGATAGCTGTTTTGTCAATTGTATTAATATTTTCTTGTTTTATGCTTCTGTGTCTTGGAAAGATAGAGCTTTCTGTTGTTTGCTTAGTATTTTTCAATGTCTCCAGATTTGTTTTGCTTCAATTGATTTTCAGTAAGCTTTTCTCTCACATGCTGTTGCTTCTTTTGTCTTTTTTCCATTCTGTTTCAGTGTTTCCCCATAGTAGGTTTCTGGATATCTGTGTCTTCGGTTTAATATGTTGCTCCTTCTTTCTCACTCTCCTGTCTGTCCCTGTATTTCTCACCGTTTTGCTGTAGTTTTCTTGAGTTTATGGTAAGAGCATGATCTTTGGTATTTCTGTACTGGCATCATTGTGAGTACGGGAGAATTGTGCATCTGGATTTTCGAGATAACATTGTCTCTGCCCTCTGATGGTCTAACTGTAACAACTCTGTTACTGTCCTTCACTGTGACTCACAGGAATTCAAATAGTTAAGATGATCGTCATCAGACGGACCGAATGACCCAAAGCCACCACAGAACTGAGGGATGTTCTTTTGTTGCCTGAGGTCCAATCATCCAGCCACGCAGTTCACATTTCCTGTCAGCAAGCAGTGCATTCGGAGGGTAAAAGACAAGAAAGTGAAAGATCCTCTGTGTCTTTGGTCAAACACAGGATCCTTGCCTCAAAATGGTGTCTCCATTATAATGCATTCACATGTTTCTCTCCGAATGCTTGTACTGTCAAAGGAGGTTAATTTAACTCCACCCGAAACATGGAAGCGTCATGGAAATGTCATGGATACGTTATGAAAATGCCATGGAAACGTCATGGAAACGTCATGGAAAGGCCATGGAAAGGCCATGGAAACGTCATGGAAAGGCCATGGAACTGCCATGGAAAGGCCATGGAACTGCCATGGAAACGTCATGGAAACGTCATGGAAACGTCATGGAAACGTCATGGAAAGGCCATGGAACTGCCATGGAAATGCCATGGAAATGCCATGGAACTGCCATGGAAATGCCATGGAAACGTCATGGAAATGTCATGGAAACGTGTGGAAAGGAATCTCTTGTTTGGATTAAAAAAAAGCCTTGAATTCAGTCTATTTTTGTGTGTGTTTCACAGTGTTGAGAAATCGTTAAAGAAAGCCTGCAGGGATGTCAACCCCAGTATATTTCATCAGCTGCATTCTATTTTGACAAGCAGTAACTTATTCTAAACCTGAAAAGTACTATTTCTTAGTGTTATGGAGCAAAAACAGACATCTATCCAAATCTGACTCAAGTAACTGCACTGTTGGCCAATAAGTGACTTGTGATGGATTTGATGAGTATCCCCTTTTTAGAGCAGAGCCCCCCGCTCCACTGGGCGCCGATGACAACGTCCTTCTATCCCATCACCACCTTTCCCACTGACCTCTTCCACATCTTTTTTGTCACCATCTTTGCATCTGCTATGCTCTTCCTGTGGGAGGGTTCCTGTGGGAGGGTTCCTGTGGGAGGGTTCCTGTGGGAGGGTTCCTGTGGGAGGGTTCCTGTGGGAGGGTTCCTGTGGGAGGGTTCCTGTGGGAGGGTTCCTGTGAGAGGTTTCCTGTGAGAGGTTTCCTGAGGGACGGTTCCTGAGGGACGGTTCCTGTGGGAGGTTGTTAAAATGGGTCCCTATGACTTCGTATTCACGCTGTGGGATGGTTCCTGTGGGATGGTTCCTGTAGGAGGTTGTTTAAATGGGTCCCTATGACTTCGTTTTCACACTGTGGGATGGTTCCTGTGGGATGGTTCCTGTAGGAGGTTGTTAAAATGGGTCCCTATGACTTCGTTTTCACACTGTGGGATGGTTCCTGTGGGATGGTTCCTGTAGGAGGTTGTTTAAATGGGTCCCTATGACTTCGTTTTCACACTGTGGGATGGTTCCTGTGGAATGGTTCCTGTAGGAGGTTGTTAAAATGGGTCCCTATGACTTCGTTGTCACACTGTGGTCATCTGGTAAAACGGTGTTTACAGTGTCTATTCACTGGACACGACGGCACGCGGATAAACTGCAGTGACTCCATGTCCACCATTATATGGTACAGATTGTGCTGTCCAGAAGGTATTAGATTTCCCAACACCTGGTGCAGCCATGGTGATGTGGTTCCCCCGTTTGTATTGGCTGATGACAGTACAATGTGTGTGTTTAGAATAGAAGGTAAGTTTCATGAGATAGAAAAGGGCAGGGTGACTCCCTGGAAGCCAGTTTATTATGGAAGCCCTAGAGGTAATTATTAGGACAGGAAGCGGGCATAGCCGTCTGGAAGAAAGGGAGGAAAGAGAGGGAGGGAGGGAGGGAGGGAGGGGGGGAGGGGGGGAGGGGGGGAGAGAGGGAGGTACAGGCAGTGAGAATGATATGAGAGAAGCAATACACAGGGCAGTGAGTGGGGCGACTTGGCACCTGGTGGGGAGGCAAGCTAGGAGGGATGTTGGGAGGCTGGCGGGCGGGCAGCTAGAGTAAATAAATACAGTCAGACTGACCCAGATAGTGGCAGCAGTCTGGAGAGGAGACAGGAAGGAGATTGGGAGGTGAGTGAGGTGAGAAGACTGAGACGTAGCTCTTCATCAGGCCATTGTTCCACTGGGACAGAGTCCTCAGTACTTCTGTGCTCTGCAGTCCAGCCCATGGGTGGACACAGTTTCATGGTGTTTCTGACAGTTGATGGTACCAAAACTTTCCTTTGTAGTACTTCTCTATTTCTATTTCTTTTTTTCCGTTGGTTTGTTTCCTGACAGAGTAACATGGCTCAGGAAAATGGACCTCTCCCTTTCTGTTTTGGTTTTAACTCTTCCCCCTCTGTCCCTGTCTTACAGATCATTGCCTCATCACAGGACAAATGGAGTAATCGGATGTTAAAATCACAAGCCAAGGACCAAATTTACCGTCCAAGGATATACAGGACCTAATTGGACATGAGCAACCTGTTCCTTTCCTTTAGCTAAGATAGACTAGCAGCAATCACCCACACTGTTCTCAGTCTTCATCAGGATTTTACTTCCTGTACAAATCTATATTTATTACATATCCATATCATCCAAACATCACCGCATAGTATCATCCAAATACCAGAGAGTGAATAGTATCATCCAAACATCACTGCATAGTATCATCCAAATACCAGAGAGTGAATAGTATCATCCAAAAATCACAGTGAAGAATACAATCTGTGTCATCTGAGTATAATCTGGAGTCTGGAGGATCATCCAAGTAACAATCATCCCAGTATTATCATAGGATCATCCAATTATCACATTGTGGAGTGTCATTCGAGTGCCATAGGAGTGTCATTCGAGTGCCATAGGAGTGTCATTCGAGTGCCATCGGAGTGTCATTCGAGTGCCATCGGAGTGTCATCCGAGTGCCATCAGAGTATCATCCGAGTGCCATCAGAGTATCATCCGAGTGCCATCAGAGTATCATCCGAGCGCCATCAGAGTGCCACTGCGTCTCAGTGTCTCCACTTTAACCCTTAACCCCCAGCCCCTGACCTTTGCCACCTTACCCCCGACCCTTCAGGATGTACGGTGGCACCCGCTCCGTGTCCAAGATGGAGGGCAACAATGGCAGCAGCCAGAGCCCCGGCCGGTCCCCCCGCCTGCCACGCTCCCCCCGCCTCGGCCACCGTCGGACCAACAGCACCGGGGGGAGCGGTCCCCTGGGGGGCCCCGGGGCGAAAACCCTCTCCATGGAGAACATCCAGTCTATGAACGCGGCCTACGCCACTTCAGGTCCCATGTACCTCAGCGACAACGAGGTCATCTCCCAGCAGGTGAATGGCGTGTCCCCTTTAGAGTTGCTTCTGGAGTCAAATGAAAACTTTGTCTTTCTTTTACCAGTATAATAACTGTTGTTGGTAAATTCAGTTGAATACAATGCCTACTGTAGTTCCTCTGGATAAACGTGTTTGTTAAGTGACCGAATATGTGGACAGTAATTGAAAATATGTGACAGAATTCCTGAACATAAAGGTCCAGATTCAGAGCTTTGTAATGGTATATAATACAAAACTGTTTGATGAAGTTATAGTAAAGATATGTTGCTTTAAAAGTTGTTAATCTGCCTTACTTCGTTTTGAGAAAAGAAGCTTATAGTCAGTGATTTGGCAGACCAATCACAACTCAGTATGTCAGCATGTCCAGCCCCTTCATTATCTCTGCCAATCATGTCTAGAAAAATCCTGTATTTTCCGCTGGTCAATCAAGGGTTTGGGTTTAAAATTGTATTTGTATTTACACTTCGCATACTAGTTTGTTATTAAGTCACATGATATTTCACATCTTCAAGAAGGCATTTCTGCAAAAAAGACCAAATGTCCCAGACTAAATAACAAACTAGTAGGCTGTCCTGAAATGTAGTGACATATGACCTACGACCCCGTTCACGTATTTTGTCACATATGCAGATATAAATGAAATAAACTTAAATAAACTTTTCTGATTTACTCTAGACCCAGGTGTACCCCAACCCCAACCACGACTCCAGCCTGCCCAAGAGCACCATGACCCTGGGTCGGAGCGGAGGAAGACTCCCTTATGGGGTCCGGGCCACCGCCACGGGGTCCAGCCCCAACGTCAGTCAGGGAGGTTCACCTGCACCCAGCGACAGCATCGCATTCGGTGGGGACAACATGAGCTCGTCCCAATCCGGCCTCCAGCAAGCGGCCACGGTGCCCCACTCACTACGCCAAGCCAGAGACAACACCATCATGGACCTCCAAGCCCAGCTGAAGGAGGTGCTGAGGGAGAACGAGCTCCTCCGGAGAGAGGCAGACGTGAAGGAGAGCAAGCTGAGTTCGTCCATGAACTCCATCAAGACCTTCTGGAGCCCAGAGCTGAAGAAGGAGAGGGCCTTGAGGAAGGATGAGGTGTCCAAGATCTTGATCTGGAAGGAGCAGTACAGAGTGCTGCAGGAGGAGACTCAGGTAGGACACTAACTTTATCAACTAAACCAGTGCGGTTTTGGGCCTGACGTGGACCTGACCGACGGTGACTGTTTGCAAGACGATCCTTCTTTGTTTGCTTCTTTTACAATTAAATATATTATCTACAACAGAGAATGTTGGAGAGCTGCCTTTTCTAGTTCTCCTTGTAGTGTTTAACTGTGTGACAGAATTCCCAGAGAAAAGCCGACTGCAGCTCTGTGTACTGGGGCAGATGGGACTTTGACTCAGAGATTAGCCACTTTGTGTGTTGGGTTGCAAAATACTTTAAACTTTCAGTCAATTCCCTGGTTTTCAAAGATTCTTTAATTAGAAGATTCCAGATATGCCGATGCCAGGGAATTGTCTAGCCATTATTTCAGATGTTTTAAATTGAATTTATAGAAAGCCTGGAAGATTTTGAAGCCCTACATTTCTCTGTGTTACTGGTATGACTGAATAGAGTAGGTTCAGAGCGTTTCTGCTGTACGTGCATTTTGGCAGACTGGTTGATTTTCTGTCAACTGACAAAAAACTGAGGGAATTTTTCATGGTTAAATGTTAAGCCAAAAGACGCAGAAATGTTAACTGTTTTTGTTCAGAGTTAGTATATTGTTTTGTCTTAGTCTGCCATTTGGGCTGTTGAGATTTAAAGTTTAAACTCTGGCCTCAGACATTTTGCCTGTTTGTGAGCTTGTGAGTGTGTGTTTGTGTGTTTGTGTGTGTGTGTGTGTGTATCCGTGCGTGTGTGCGTGCGTGTGTGCGTATCCGTGCGTGTGTGTCAGGGGCTCAGTGAGTAAGTAGCTGGTTTGCTTGTCTGCTGAGCCGGATAAATCTCAGGTTTGTCTCAACAGATTTTTCTCCACAAACCCCTGTCACAATTTCATTGGGTCTGCGAAACAACGCCTTCAGTGAAGGAATTTCAGCTATTTTAACAGTGGATCTGGAGACAGGGAGGGACGGAGGGAGAGAGGTGAGGGACGGAGGGAGGGAGGGAGGGAAGGAGTGAGAAGTGGGGCGGGGGAGGGAGGGCAAGAAAAAAGGATAGAAGGAAAGAAAGAAGGACAGAAAGTGAGAGGCTGGGAGAGATTGGAAGGTAAACCAAATAAATAAATGTAGCACAAATCTGTTTCATAACTTCCTGGAATGTTTCTGGGTGGGGGGGTGTTAAGATGCCAAATTATGAAGGAAGAGGTTGTCTTACACACACACACACATCTTCAACTTGACACTGCCAGAAGACCCTCGCAGAAACACACAAACACATGTACGATCCAGTTGTACTGTAACACCCCACAGCTGTCAGAAGCACGCCTAATCGTGAAGTCAGTGAAGAAACACCAGCAACAGCGCATCTTTCTAAGCCCCATGCATCCAGAGCAGGGCTTCTAACACTACGGGTTGGGACCCAAAGAGGTCCCGTGCGCATGTAAGAGTTTCTTCACGAGACGTGAGGATTTATTTATTGAATGTTTGCCGTCTGCCTATATCAACACCGCCTGTCTTGTTAAAGTAAGTTGTTGGAGTCTGAGGAACCAGTGTCTTTAGATGGTTAGTCCAGATGAGTGGACCTTAGTGTCTGTAGATCGACAGTATCGGAATTGAGCGTCATGGAATTATTTCACAATTAGCCACAGATGGAGAGTAGGAAGAGATGTGGGAGAGATGTGAGATGGGGGGAGAGGAATGGGAACTTGATTAGATGGATAAACTACCAAACAATGTTATGGATTTCTAAACAGTTCCTCAGAATCGCTGAGCGTACCAAGACTCAAATGAAGGTGGGTTCATGTATTGGCTCAAAGGCCATATCAGGGTTTTCTCAATGCCATTTTTCTTTTTTCAAAATCTGTTTGCGGCCAAAGGTTGGCTGGTTTATGGATCCAACTATATGGACCCAATAGATCAGTCCTTCGGGAGGTCAGATCCTGACTGTTGAGAAAAAAAATAGTGTGCGTTGCATGGCGTTAACCAGGCAAGGATCTTAGATTGCCCTCTTCCATTAAGAGTGCTTCCAGATCCAACTTAAGCGTTACCCTCAAACCATCCAATGTGCGACCTTCAGCTTGCAGCCGTTGGGAGACGCCTTTTAAATGAGCACGCCCAGCGACGGTGTCGGAGCGTCACTGATCAAATTCTTGTTGCTGGTTTCTGGTGTGGCAGGTGGAACGTCACGCAACGCCGATGACAAGGAAATGCTTGTGGTTGAGCTCTGGCGCGTGCGTGCGTGCGTGCGTGTGTGTGTGTGTGTGTGTGTGCGCACTGGGGGCGTTTCCGCGAGTCTGTGAATCCGGCCTTCTCTGCCTTCCACAGAAGGGGCGTGGCCAAGCGGGACTGTAGAGAAAGGCAACGTCTGTACCTCAGATGGCGTCACCGATAATGACACTCTGATTCCCTGATGGTATTATCCTCTTTCAGCTGGACAATGCGCCCTGCCACAAAGCAAAAAGCATTCACGAATGGTTTGAGGAGAACAACAATGAGTTCAAGGTGTTGACTTGGCCTCCAAATTCCCCAAATCTCAATACAATCGAGCATCTGTGGGATCTGCTGGACAAACAAGTGTGATCCATGGAGGCCCCAACTCACAACTTACAGGACTTAAAGGATCTGCTGCTAACGTCCTGGTGCCAGATACCACAGCCCACCTTCAGAGGTCTAGTCCATATCTCAGGGCTGTTTTTGTGGAAAAAGGGGACTTACACAATATTAGGCAGGTGGTCATAATTTCATGGCGGATCTGTATGTGTATGTTTATTTGGGAGAAATATCCCTATCCCTTTCTCCTTTATTTTCAGAGCAGAGGCGAGGACAGAGGGAAGAGGGGAAGGGAGAGTATGAGAACATTTAATAGAGGAGAAAGGGGGAGGAGAAAGGGGGAGGAGGGGGGAGGAGGGGATCGAAGGCGTCTGGTCACGGACCTGTTCACTCATAAAAGGTGGCAGAGCAGAGCCTGAACCCGAGCATCATCATTTCATCTCTTCATTTCTCTCTCCCCATTCCTATTCTCTCTCTTCTCTTTCCCTCCCTTCCTCTCTATCTTATTCCACTGTTTAGCTCGAGGCATTTGTTTCATTCATTCACACCAAGTTTTGACTGTGCGAAGAATGATTCATATTTTAGGAACACCAAGTATGCTGTTGCTTGTCTATGAAAGGGCAGAGATTTTCACCAGCTGTGACGTCAGCAGTGTTTGAGAGCAGCAGTCCCTTCAATTATTTAGTGAGTAAACTACTTTGCTCAAGTTAAAGTATGTGGTTGTTTGTTTGACTATGCTGTGTCGTTGTGACATTAATGTACCTAGCTATTCTGCTGACGTGTGTGTGTGTGTGTGTGTGTGTGTGTGTGTGTGTGTGTTACAGTGTGACTTTCCAGTGCATGCCATGTCAGTTTGTAAACATAAAAACAATCAGTAGTTTTTCCTCATCACCTGTTCTCCATCGTCTTTGGAAACGGGAGGACAGTATTTGTCCTTGTTTTCTGCAGCTCACACACGTCTTGTTTTCTGGGCTCAGTCATGTCCCTCTGCAGCAGAAAAGATGAGCAGCGAGTTTGGAACATGGAACTACAGAACCGTTACAGAACCCCATCAATGGACAGATAGGTGGGAACAACATGATTCGGCCCCCCAATATATCACTGTAAACATGACTGTCATTTCAATAATATTAATATGTAGTGAAAAGCAATTAATCGCCTGTTTTTAAGTTTCAAAAGAAGAGAAGAGGGCGACCCTCCGGCCTCACAATGGTTTGAGCCACTTTCCCCCAGCCATCAGCAGTGGTACAGTGCAGGTGTGGAAATCTGACAGCTTGAGTTTTTCATTACTTCAAGTAGTTCAAATAAATTATATGACTTTTCTTACTTCTACCACTCAATACAATAAAACACATTTATAACCGTCACCAGCCTCATTTTCATTGCACTGAATTGCAGGTCACACAGTTAGATGACGTTTGCTAGCTAGCTACTGTAACACCAACAAGCATTTACAGCTGTTTGAATTCGAATCAATCAAAGAAGCTTGTATGTAATTTTTGAATCTGCCGTCTGAAAAGGCACTGAACGCAGCTAGCTAACATCCAGTAAGTGCGATTTATGTTGGTAAGGTTCACACACAAGCTACAGTAGCGGGCGCAAACTAAAACAGTATTACCGTGTCCCAATCAAGAATAGCTCTTGAGATCATTTCATGTAATTGGCCCCCCTACCTAATTGATATCAGATTTTCTCCCTTGGAATCATGACAGAACCATTATAATGGTGATAACATTGTTTCATGAATCTCTGGCAGTATTTAGCTTTTGTCCGTGAGTTTGGGGCTGCGCGCGCGCGCGCGTGCGCACGCGTGGGCGTGTGTGTGTGAGTGTTTGTGAGGGTGTGCAGGTCTACCTCATCACCCCAGTTCTTACCAACCTCCAGGGGCGATTTATGTCTAAACACAAATTACAGCATTGGACAACAGGCCATTACACAACACGGCTTGTGAATACAACTTAACACGACAAACACTCCCCCTCTTCCTTTCCATTGATAGATACCGTTGTGTTATCATCCCACAGAGCTCGGATGATGACAGAGACCAAGCGGACCACTTTTATGATATACGGCCCATAGTCGAGAACTGGTCATGTTTCCCCAGGCATTTATGATTTACAGTGGGAACAAAAGAGGAGAGTTTGAGCTGAAATTGTTCTGGGCAGTACAGGTGAACCAGAGGCAGCTTCCAGTCAATGGGAGCTGATGAAGATTTGGTCTGAACTGAGTTACAAAGGCTTGAAAACACCATTCCACCTCAACAAGGCAGCTGCTTAGTAGCTAAACCACTTGTCGTCATTTTGATGCCACCGGATTGATTTTAGATGCAGTATAATGTAATTTAGTTAGTTAATATTGAGGGGACCACATTGAATTTTAGCATGCTAACGTTAGCATTGCTAGCCATTCCTGACTGACTTTGCTAACAGATGATAACATTGCAACTTGTCAGACTACATTTGTCAATATGATAATGATGGCTACGTTGATTTCTAGTACTGTACTTTAGCAATGTTGTCGTATTTCCGAGAATGTATGTGTTTTGCTTGTTTCAAGTTATTAGCTCCCACTGAACTTCAGGTCATCAATATTTTGGCGGCATCTACAGAATTTTGGTGACCATGGCAACGACACGACCAGGTGTTGGAAGAGCAATCCCTGAATGGGCTTTGATTCCCCAGCCACGATCCGTCAAGCACAGACAATTTGAGATAATTTCACATGGGATGTGAATACTGCTCTGGCCATGCCTCAACACCACGTTAACACACAGAGACACTCCTCGTAGAACGAGAGAGAGAGGGAGACAGAAAGTGAGAGAGGGTTAGGAGTGATTGATAGTAAGTGAGGGTGTGTGTATGTTCAAAGTCAACCGGGAGTGAAAATGTATTCCTGTCCTGTCTTGCTCGGTCATTTTCCCTGCCCTGACCTGATCCTGAATCAGTTCACTAGCCCATCAACATTCCTGTCCTGTGTTCATTTTAGCTTCTTGAATCAGGAATAACTTCCTCCGTTTCAGTCTACAGAACCCTGTCCTCCATGTAGTTTGCTGGGTGTGCAAGTTTTTATAGTGATGGGTCCGTTTCAGTGTTTCTCCAGAGATGAGAAAGAGAGACAGGGAGGGGGAGAGGGGGAGAGGGGGGGAGAGAGGGAGAATGGTTAGCTTGTGTTAGCTACCCACTTTTCATTGCCCAGCTGATAAAGACATTGTTAGTTTCTTTATTGGTTCCTGAATACTCAAGAATGAGTTCTCCAGATGGCAGGAGGAATTCCAAAAACATCTTCCAGAAGCTGCTTTGAAACCAGAATTACTGTTCTGCCTGTTCTTGTGGACTCTTGAACTTGTCTGGTCCTGTCCCAAACATTACTATAATTTCTCCTATTTTTCTCCACAACCATGATGTTCCTGTCAACCTAGTGTGTAACGGTGTGAATGTGCACAGATCTCTCTTCACCTCTCTGTACCATATGACTGCTGCATGTCTCTCCTCTCTGTACCACATGACTGCTGTATGTCTCTCCTCTCTGTACCATAGGACTGCTGTATGTCTCTCCTCTCTGTACCACATGACTGCTGTATGTCTCTCCTCTCTGTACCACATGACTGCTGTATGTCTCTCCTCTTTGTACCATATGACTGCTGTATGTCTCTCCTCTCTGTACCATAGGACTGCTGTATGTCTCTCCTCTCTGTACCATATGACTGCTGTATGTCTCTCCTCTCTGTACCACATGACTGCTGTATGTCTCTCCTCTCT
>JACXGJ010015268.1:0-13741 GCA_016801105.1 Esox niger | reverse complement strand
CCGGGACGTTGTGCTGCACCGGGACGTTGTGCTGCACCGGGACGTTGTGCTGCACCGGGACGTTGTGCTGCACCGGGACGTTGTGCTGCACCGGGACGTTGTGCTGCACCGGGACGTTGTGCTGCACCGGGACGTTGTGCTGCACCGGGACGTTGTGCTGCACCGGGACGTTGTGCTGCACCGGGACGTTGTGCTGCACTGGTTATCCTCAACCTTGTTCCTTTGGGTTTAATATACTAAGTTGGGCTGGCTGGCTTAGTTACATTGTTTGCATGCTATTTTCCATGACTGTCAGCAGCTGGTCTTTATCCAATAATACATAATAATAATAATCGGACATGCTAAACAAAAATATAAACTGTTGTGTGCCATTTTAGCTGGGTTGCCTGGGCTGCATGGTTACATTTATTATAGTATGATCAGAACTGATTGTGATTGACATGCAATATCCAAATCCCCAGCTTCTGCAATTGAGAACAAGAGTTGTTCATCACAATTAAACTATCATAGTATAAAAATGCTCAAATTGACAACTGTCTATCTAAGATGAAACCATTCCTCACCCAGTACAGCACTGATTTGCAAAACAAATATGAATTGCTCAGCCAAGTTGGTCTGTAAAAAACAAGTAGTTCTTGTGAAGTCAGCAGGGTACAGTTCAAGTGGACTTTTAGAAGTCTACACAATACATAAAGCAGATGGTCCAAACTGATAAAACCCAGCGCAGAAGAAAAACAGATAAGACAGAAAGATCTGCACTTAACAGAGCAGGAGTAATTGACAGATAAAAGCACATCAAAACAGCAATACCGTTTAAAGTTTCTTCTGCAGGAATGGAGAGCTGATATTGGCAGTGCGTCTTATATCATTGTGTGGTTGGTACCCTTCTTTCCAGTCTTAACCAATACGATCCAGCATTACTGTCAAGGTAGTAACCCTATGACCACCATTGGAGATACTCTACCAGCCACATCAGTACTGGGCTGACTCTGTGATAACAAGACTGAGACAGACTAACGAATGTCTGAAGCTACAATCGGTTATGACGTTTCGTGATATTAAATTACCCATAATGGTTGGAATGAATGACTGTTTGTTGGGGGAATCACAATGGCTTCATTGATCACACACTGTTTGATCAATGATTGCCATCCGGTCGGTTTGTTTGTATTCCGCAGCCAGAGCCATTGAAATAAAAATGTTAGTAGAAACAGCCTGCGTTTCACAGCCTTTTCTCTCCTCTGTGTAGCTACTGACAGATAGATGTGTGGTTAAGGTAAGTATGCACACATACAGAAAATACCACAGTAGCTCTAAAGAGCAGACACTCATCAACCTTATCTCATTTGTTTATAAAGGGCTCTCCTGTACTGAGCTAAAAGACCAACCAATCCTAGAATACTGTTTGGTATTATTTTAGTCACCTAACACACAAACACACACGCACCTGTTGCATAATTCTTGCTTCAATGATAACAACAACGGCTATTGAAAAGCCCCTGATAGTGACAAAGGTGCAAAAAATTCCTAAATGTCAGACCTGGATCCGATTTTATCTGTGTTTGTGTGAAATAACCGCAATGAAAGCAGCATCGTGTCAGGCTAAGTACAAAACGGAGACATCTTTATCTTCAGCACTCTCAGCAGTCTATGAAATATGTGCATCTACAGACGCCAATTACCACGTGCTGATTGACGTATATAATTTTGTATCAAGAGGCTGCGTAAACTTTGTGTTCCGTTGCTGGTATATAAGTTAGCTTATGTAGAGTATGCCGGTGTGGGACATGTCAATTTCCTAATGTGAATGAAGTCCTCCTAATACCACAGTCTGGTTTAGGTTAGGATTAAGTTTAGCGGTAAGTTTAAAAAAAAGAATTGCACATCTATCGTGATCCAAACTCAAAATAATTTATGACTTGGTCAGTGGTATTCACGCCCGGCCCCCATCCCCAAACACGATTCCTAAACCTCAAATCAAAAATACATGTGTGTACTACTTGTTAGAAATCAGCTGTTTTGTATAGTGATTGAAATAATGATTGTGTACTCGGTCGTCACGGGAGAGAAATTTTAATATTTATTGCAGTATTTTTTATCGTCTTGGTCATGAGGTTACAGACTCGATACTCGGTCTTATGAGTCTTACGGTCGAGCTAGTCTCACTCAATCTCCTCTTGATCTCAAAGAAAAACACTTTTATAGACATCCCAAACAGAATTACTGTAAGCCCATTGGCTACTTACTGTCACGCTTTGACTGAATGAGATTTCCTGTGTATGGATATATGTATGTTTTGTTGTTATCTAAACATAACAAGCATACATTCATATACTTCAACATACTGCACCTAGCAACGGTGGCCTACTACGTGTCAAAACAGGGACTTTATTATTATCGTTGGGAATTCATCTCTGGAACTCGAAGCCAGTTCCACTGCTAATCAGGGATGTATATAGCCCTGGGACACCAGGTGGGTGCAATTTATGATGAGTTACAACAGAAAACCAGCAGGCTCTTGCCCTCAGAGGATGGAGTGAAATACCCCTGCCACGCATGTTTCTAATATGCCCTATTTTTGGTTCACGATCCACAACAGCAGAAAAAATACTATACCTGCCACACAGATTTGTATAACCAACCATAATACATTTCACATGAGTATGCCGTGTAACATTTCTCAAATAATATGTATTCCTAGTAAGAAGTAAAACTGTTTTACTCAAGTCACACCAAAAAACAGCAGCAACTTTAACGGCATGAGGTCATGGTAACAGAGACACTTGCATTGGTGTCGGTGGAGAATATGTTGACTAGTGTAGTAATCTGACACCTTGGCTAGTTGTTTCAATAATTGTATAATATTTCCATATTATTGTGGCCGATCATCCTTGGATGCGAGCGTTAACTACGGAACAGAGAACTAAAACATCAAGGGAGCAGATAGAGAGCGGGACGGTGAAATCAAGTCCTGCCTTCTGTCGGGATTAGAATATTATTTGGGGGATGATATTGAGTTACTGGGAAGGCAGGGAGTGGGGTACAGAGGTGATACTGTAAGTAAGGTATTTGACAGGGAGGTTGACTAAATCTCCAGTGATGAAGGGAAGAATTCAAAGCAAATAGCGGAGATATTTTCTGATGAAAAGATGACAGTATTGAGTGTTGAATGTTATAGTTGAGAATTCATCCCCAAGTAATTTGTTTAGTATTGTAGAGTAAACCGTTGCATAAAACAGCAAAAATGTAATATTGGGTTTACATATCAGACGAACTATTGCTCTGGGAAAGGTACTTTCAGCATCATTATCATGTCTTTGTAGGAAGCTGAAATATTGAGCCTTCATAGTAAAACGAAATACAATGTAATTCTCCCATAACCGTAAGGGGAATATCCTTCTGATAAGAATTGAACTACACACATTTGTTGGAGGATATTTGTTGGAAGTAAGACAAATGCTTTCAAAGCTTTGCCCAGCCCTGTGAAGAATTAGTATTTAAAAACTGCTCAACTTGCATTTGAATAAAAACCGTCTCTGTGTCTTACAATAGTCGCTAGAACAGAACAAAACAGAGAATGATTAATGTGCAGTGATTTTCCTGCTGGATCAGAGAGGAAGAACAAAGACAATAGACTGATAGACTGACAAGACTTGAGTGTTCAGCTGATGACCTCCGCAATTTGTACCACCAACACACACTACAACATTACTTTGTAGACATATGTAGATGATGTATGCCCCCAGTTGTGTACCTTTGACACCAAAGACAAAGCTGTGAGAGCTGAGCACTCAACTGGTGTAACAAGTTCAACGGCATTTAAAATACCCATACTGCATTGACATCAGTCAAATGAAGCCAATTTGACAGTGAAGACATAGATACTGACTTCAGACAGACGTTTGGCAACAAGCCAATCATTGATTGAGAGGACTGGAGGGGAATGTCTGATTGGTTGAGTGGCATCTGGAAGAGGCAAAGCAGCAAACCTCTCAAACAAACTGAATGTAATTATTGTCTATGCGGCATTAGACAAACCGATTATGTCTATAACCATGTTTCCCTGAGGAAAGGATCAAACACCTTCTCCCTGCACAATGAATGTGTGTCTGGATCAAATGTGAGTTATGAGACATAACTTATAGCATGTGAAAAGTGGGGCTTCCAAGGCCTCATCTCTTACCTGGAACGTTTTGGAAGCATGATTTATTTTGATAATTTGAGTATAAGGGACACACCGAACATAGCAGTTCAGCATTAGTCTAAAGTTACTGTACAATATGGGGTGAGTAAGTATACAGTGCTTTCAGAAAGTATTCACTTTCATCACATTCTGTTGTTACCTCACTTTGTCATTTCCCATAATGACAAAGTGAAAAAAATGTTTTTATAATGAGTCGATATATTTAGTCAACAGTATACATACATATAAAATTCAATGGGCCTTGCAGTTTCATGAATTATTTAATTCAAATGTAAACTATGTAGAACATTTGTTTCCTTATAGGCTAGTTTCTAAAAGTTTCATTCACTGTCATATATGTTTTCCCACTAAATCAGAAACAAAAGTTAAAGAAAAGATTATGTTGATGAAAAGAAAAAAAAACTCCTTGACAGTATTTCAGTTTCAGGTCAAATATTAAAGGAGAGTTAGATTACCTACATTAAGTCAGTTGCAGAAAACCCAAGGTTTGTTTATATACGCTAAAATTATTTATATTTTACTAATTTAACTCACACTCTTAAGCAGAGCAACTTTCAGTAGAGTGCATACATTTCCAACTTACTCCCCTGTGGCAATAAAACCCATAATCTCTGGCATTGCAAGTACCAAGCTTTACCATCTGAAATGCATTAATTCAACAGGCATTTTTTGTTATTTTGACTTCATTCTTTTCATTTATTTAAGTGCTGCTTGCACCTTTCTCATGCTCATTCAACAGAATTCATTGTCCTCTTGTATTATAATTATATAGCCTTAGTACAACATACTGCATGTTTTTGAACAATGAAATACGTGGTAAATAGCAAGTGGGGAACTAAGGGACTAGATTCCAATGTTGCCCTGCTCGTCGCACATTGTGATGCAGACTTGTGGGCTGTGTAAAATCCCTGATAGACTATTAGGTCGTCCTATAGCCCAAACGTTATGAACTGAAATGTTCAGGTCACTTCAGACATTCAAATCCTCGACTGGGCCACTCAAAGACATTTACAAACATGTCTCAATGCCACAGGTGTGGTCTTGACTGTGTGCTATGGGTTGTTGTCGCACTAAAGGATGAATCGTCACTCCAGTCTCATGTCCTGCGCACACTGAATCAGGTAATCTTCAAGGACCTCTGTATTTTTCTCTGTTTAACCTGCCCAAACCTTAAGTCTCCCATAACCTGCCACTGAAAAACATCCCAATAACATGATGCTTCCACTACCATGGTTAATCGTAGAGTCGGTTATAGACAGTTGATGAGCGATACCTTATTTTTACCAGAAGTAACACATGGCATTTAGGCCTAATAGTTAGATTTCTGCGTGATCAGTCCAGAGAAACCCTTCAGGAGACATGTCATAAGCTTTTAACTCAGGAATAGCTTCCATTTAGCCACACTACCATAAAGGACTGATTGATTGATTTATGCAGAGACAGTTGTCCATCTGGCAGTTTCTACCAACTCTGGAGAGAAACCCTGAGGCTCTGTTAGATAAGCCATTGGTCACCTCCCTGACACAATTCAATTGACCGTTTTTTGCTCTGACACACTGTGAAGTGTTTGATCTGTATGTGTCTTTCAAAATAATTTCCAATCAATAAAATTTGTGCTAGGTGGCCACTAATAAAGTTCTAGAGACATCTGACTAAATGCATTTAAGCTCAATTTATGTCCTGGATCGGAAAGCCTATGTATGAGAGTTCTGTTTTTTAGTTTCTATAAACTATCAAAAATAAATGTTTTTGTTCCGTAAAGGCGGAGGATACTGTCTATCGATTTTTTTTTTACAAAGGCATTACATAAAGCTTTTTTACATTACACTAAATTTAAAAGACTTGAGAAAATACATCATTTTGTTGTATAAACTTGCAGTCATAGATCGCTCAAGATGCCACCTTGTGAAGTAGCATGCACCACATTTTCAATTGAGCCCCCCTGGAATTTTGCAAGTGTGAAAGAAAATTGGTGGTACTGAATAAACTTTCTGTACACGCATATTCCCATGATTGACAGCCACAATCCTGCACTGTACGTCTCAAACATGCCAGTGTAAATTCAAACGAAATGGAAATTATTATGCAAACCAAGGTAAGTCTATCTAGCATTTCATTCTCTCTTGTAATGTAAACAAGCCCAGTCATAAGCTGCAGTTTCCTTTATTGTAATAAGTGTGCTGGGGCCACCCCTTCAGCAACTACATTCCCATTGACATAATTACCGCAATTATATCTCGGCCTATTCAGCGAAACTGGCTAATGAATGCAGTAGAGTATGACCTTATTGGCCTTACAGAGGTTCTCCCATGCTAATTGCACATGCGTGCGCACGTGTGTGTGTGTCTGTGCGCGCACATATGTGGGAATACGCGTGTTGATGTGCATAACAGCGTTTTTAACTGTATCTGCGAATGAATGACTAAAAGGCAGTCAAACAGATCTCTTGAAACACTAACAATCCAATTTAACTTCAAATGTATTTTAAGTATTTGTCTGTGATTAGATTGATTCTAACCACCAGCCTGAAGGGAGAAATAAAGCAAGAGGAATGAAAGAGTCAAGAAAACAGAAAAAGATAAGACAATGGGTTGAGTATGTGAGAAGATAAGCATGCCAAATGATAGAGCGAACAGAGTAGACAGAAGAAAGTCAGCATTGGAGAGAAAACACTGGAGAGAAACAAAGGAAAAAGGAACAAACTAGAAGACGGTAAGCGTGAGGGACAGAGAGGGACATGGCTTTGTCCAATGAACGAAAGTTGACTTTAAAATGAACTTTCAAGTCCATTGTTGTGTTATATACACAAGGCCTATTTAACTCTAACGCTCTTGCATCTCCTTATCACAGCCCGGTCACCTGTGAGCTCAAATCAAGGTAAAAAGCCAGAGATGAGTGGTTGACAGTCCAGACTTCTGGATTGAGCTAGCAGTGTAATAAGAAACAGAACTGCATCAGACGTCTGTCCAATCACACACCTTGACAGTGACTGTCCAGTGTCTGCTTGGAGTGGCTGTAGTAAAGCAGGGCTTTAATAAAATCCTGAAATCTGTGAGCAAAAATGGGGTTTAAGGAAATGCAGCTCTGAAATGGCATACTGTTTTGGCTGATGGTATACAATTTTGTTTGTTGATGCTTGTATGTTGAAGCTGCTGAATTGCATGGGTCTGACCAAAATGTGGATGGGGGCAATTAACTACAAGGTAGAAGAGAATACCAGCAGGATCCAGATATCATAGAATACAGAGTGTTGGAGAGGTTCTGAAAAGCATTTGCCAAGCTTTAAACTACCAGCTGGTAGTTGTTCAAACTGGCCGAGCCCCACAAGACACACATTAAACATGAACACAAGCACACAAAAAATGGATTACATGCCCAAATGTGATCATAACATTGTCCACAACTGACATACAACCAGAATCAATGAACTACCTGTATGCATGGTAGCACTGGGAACAGGACCGAATGAAAACATGACTCGCCATGGCTCAATATTCTCAGGAAGTATATTCTCCAAACACGCATTTCATTGCCAACCGCAGTATCTTCATCCCATAACACATGCAATCCCATGTGAAAGATAAATGTAAACATATTAGCCACCAAAATAAGTCTTCTATCTGAAATAATCTTATTTGGACACACGTTAAAAAGGATGAAACACGTAAGGGGGAGGTCTTGACTGAATGTAGCATCTGTAGTTCCTTCCTTCCCATTTTGATAGAGCTCTGGGCAGGAACCCTCAACTCACTTCCGCTTTGTCCTTAGCCACCCAGGCTTGTTATACCAGCACACTAACAGATGACATGCCAGATGCAATAGGGCTATAAAGCTATGTCAACAGATATTTCTCTGTAGTCCATAGCGGTATACAGATATTCAAACTATCAACAGCTATCAAAAAACGAAATGCTTGCTAATGGTTAAGGGTAAGCATTGACATGTTATATAGAGTCGGAAAAGCATCTATGGATTGAGTATCCAAAGAGTGTTAACCCATAATGTTATGCAACCAGGTCACTAGTCATGTCTCTGGGGACCCAATGACTACACATCCTAGTCAACAGTCAAATTGTAAATTCTTACAATTGTATTATTGGCTAATGAAGGCAAAGTTTTTCTCCACCCAATGTTCAGCAACTCTGAGCAAAGTATTCTGGGAATATGATTACCTGCAATCATGGCTAGGATAGTCAGGAGCCGTCTGATATTGACCAGTGATTGGATCAACTCTAACCAAAGTCGAGAATTGTTGTTATAACCATGTTAGGTCTGGCTCTGAGACCAATCGGAACCATTCGTTGTTTTGCAATATAAATACTGCTGAGGAAGTACTTAGAAACTAACTCACTGTAAAAAAAAAATCCTGAACGGGGGCAACTGTCACAACTTATCAGGAAATACGTTTTTAAGAAAACATGTTCTGGGACATTTGCAGAAATGCCTTCTTGAAACTGAACTTTCATGTGACTTAATAACAAACTAGTATGCAAAGTGTAAATACAAATAAAATAAAAAAATAAAACACTTAAACCAGGGGTTAGGGTTAGGGTTAACCCTGCCTACAAAACGTTTCCTTCCATTGGCTGAGATAATGAATGGGCTGAACATGCTGACATACTGAGTTCTGATGGGTCTATCAAGTAACTGGCTTTTGTCAACAATGGGATTGCTTGGTTAGTAAATCATTGTCATGCCGGGATTTTAAAAAATTGACAACTGCGATCGCATTGCTACCCCTCTGAATCACATCGCTACCCAGAATTTTGCTGGTGTTATCAACAAATCTGAAGTTGTAAGATACTACTTTCTGCTGTACAATGCGGCCAGGACTCAGAAGATGAACTGAACAACATGAGGAAATCCCAGACTTTGATACTGTTCAAAACATTTAGGCAAAATTTAAGCATTTCTTTGCAGTGCAAATGTTAGAAAGAAAAAAACTAGCTCCTCTTGTATAAAAACACTGTCCAATGCAAATCAATTTAAAAAATTGGACATCGGTTTTCTAGATTTTTTTGTAGTTTTTCTGTCTCTCACTGTTAATATAAACGTAACATTAAAATTATAGACTGATCATTTCTTTGCGAATGGGGAAACGTACAAAATCAACAGGGGATCAAATAATTTTTTATAAAATGTAATTCCCCCGTTCAGGAATTCTTTCACAAATGTGGGTGTGCCACAAAGTTTGGCTGGAGTTGGATAGCTAGGCAAAGTCAGGAGCAGATTGCCACAGTACTATGCAACTCGGGAATGAGTTCTGAAATGATTTTTTATTATTTTTACCAAATCTAAATCATAAAATAATGTGTTTTCATTAAACTCCCTTTTCAATCCATATTTTACTGTTCGGTAATCACTATTTACTGGCTATAGCTAGCCTTTAGCAACATATTATGGGATAGTTTTTATGACACCATAATCAGTGAATAGAAACAAGAAACAAAAAGTGAATGAAACAAGGCGGACCTGGCCACAGTACACCATAGCCTCGGCTGTACTAACATCCTACTTAAAATACCTTCAGCTCTTCAAGAGATGAACAGATACACACTTGACTGAAAACCATATCTGCTGCTCATCCTATTCTGCCTGCCTGCGTGCGCGTGTGTGCGCGTGTGTGCGCGTGTGTGTGCGTGTGTGTTTATACACATTGTACGTCTGTATCTGCAGGTACCTAGCCCCCTGAGGGAGGTTAATTAAAATGAATTAGTCTACTTATCAACCCATTCAGAGAGAATTGTTTATACAGGCAGGACCAAATATTTAAGCGCACACGCACACACGCGCACACCAGCAGATTCTTTTTTCTGGAGAGCCAAGTTCACAATCATCCTCCATCCAGAAATCTTTAATCAAGATTAAACTCAAAAGCAAACATCAAATTGGTCCTTCGTACCCAGAAACGGGGTCAAACACTAAGACAAAAAGACTAATCTGTTAGGTTACAAATTAGAAAAAATAAATCTGGAACATCCCCCATGGGAACTGAATCAGTCTGTAAATAATTTCCTTGATCAGTTTTACTCTCACAAAGACGGTTTTACTTGAAACTATACAAAAAAATAGATTCATGATGGACAGGTCAGCAATGCTTAAACCGGGCATGCACACACCCACAGCTGGGACTAATGTGCCTACAAACCTAAAATATTAATCAACCTGGGTCAGAAGTGTCGCACACAGGGTCATTGTTCTCAATGAGAATAATAATCAGATTTAGTCACTTCCCTACTACCTATAGGCAGCTTGACAAAGAGGAAATCCAAACCTCAATCCAGACAACAAGAAGAGAGGGGAAGACCGATGATGAATTTCAGATTTTTTATCTTGCCAGCTCTGGGATTAAATAGAGCGGCCTTTTGGATACTGGTTTAATGCGATCATTGCTAGGCTACCAACCTTCCAAATAATACATTTATAAACATGTACTAGATGTCAACGTTATCTTTTGATAAAAAAAAGAAGGTATCAATCTACTCCTGGAGGACAGTTTAAACAATACGCCTGATCTTGCACTCATGTGGATACTACGGTAAAACTGCTAAAACCGAATAACACAAAGTGTGATTATCTATTGAACCAATTAGTGAGTGTTCATTCTCTCCTTACTACAAATTACTTCATTATCTTTGCTGAAATACAGTGTTATTGCAAGACATCTAAGTTTCAGACTTATTCAGAAGACTGAATTCTAAGGTAACATTTTGTGAAGAATTACACTGTGTTATTACTTTGAAGTTAGTTTCAGCGAACATTCCACCAAACCCTGGTCCTGACAAGTACAAATGTCTCCACACTCATTGACAACTCTTCACCATACAGCAAGACAATCACCCCAAACACAATGAAGATTACAGAATCTAGACAGTACCTGCCTGCAACTCATATGACACAAACATATTCAAAACATATACATTTGGACATTAAATTCATCAGTCGCAATATTTTTGATACCCTGAAATAGGAAGACTGCGTGATAAAACTTGAGAAGCTAGAGTGGATAAATAAAGTGTACACACCCTGGGTAAAATGCCAGGTGTTTGTGATGTAAAAGAATGAGACAAAGCTTTAATGTGACCTATAACGTCAACAATTCAATTGAAAAGTCTATTAGCATGGCACATCTTGACGTGGAAATATTTGCCCACTCTTCTTTGCAAAAGCGCTCCAACTCTGTCAGATTGTGAGGACATGATTATGTGGATTGTGATGTGTGCTTTGGGCCGTTGTTGTGCTGAAAGGTGAACTTCCTCTTCATCTTTCTAACGGATGCCTGAAGGTCTTCATCTTCATCCGCTTATCCGTTATCGGGTCGCGGGGGCAGCAGCTCCAGCAGGGGACCCCAAACTTCCCTTACCCAAGCTACATTTGCCAGCTCTGACTGGGGGATCCAGAGGCGTTCCCAGGCCAGTGTCGAAATATAATCTCTCCACCTAGTCCTGAGCCTACCCCAAGGTCTCCTCCCAGCTGGACTTGCCTGGAACACCTCCCTAGGGAGACATCCTGGGAGCATCCTTACCAGATGCCCAAACTACCCCAACCGGCTCCTTTCAATGCGAAGGAGCAGCGGCTCTACTCAGAGTTCCTCACAGATGACTGAGCTGCTCACCCTAAGGGAGACACCAGCCACCCTTCTGAGAAAACTCGCCGCTTGTACCCGCGATCGAGTTCTTTCGGTCATGACCCAGCCTTCATGACCATAGGTGAGGGTAGGAAAGAAAACTGACCGATATATCGAGAGCTTTGCCTTCTGGCTCAGCTCTCTTTTCATCACAATGGTGCGATAAAGCCTGAAGGTTTTGTGCCAATACGGCCTGGTATTTGGAACTATTCATAATTCCCTCCCCCCTGACTAAGACCCCGGTTCCAGCTGAAGAAAACAGACCCAAAATATGATGTAAGAAAAGTCTACAGTCTTGCCACCCTACCCCATAGCCCATTCATATGAAGAATACGGGAGATTGTTGTCACATTCCAGTTCTCCGTTAATGGTGCTGTAGGCCTCTTGGAAAACTCCCTGACAACTTTTCTCATCTTTTCATCCATTTTGGGAGGGACTTCCAGTACTTGGTAATGTCTCTGTTGTGCCATAATTTCTCCACTTGATGATGATTGTCTTCACTGTTTTCCATGGTATATCTAATCCTTTTGTACCCCTCTCCTGACAAATATCTTTTAACAATGAGAAGCTTTGGAAGCTCTCTGTGGACCATGGCTTTTGCTCTGAAATGCAACTAAGAAAATGTCAGGAAAAACAGGAGAACTTTATTTGTGATTAATCACAGTCACTTTTAATGATGGTAGGTGTGTAATGACTTCTATATAACATGAACATAACATTTGAATGTGATTGGTTAACTCTGAACACAGCCAGATCCCCAGTTATAAGTTGGTGTGCACGCTTATGCAACCAGGTTAAATGAGCAATTACATTGCCTTTCAGCTAGATTTAGTGTAATGGAAAATCATCCAACACAACAGATAGCCCAGGTGACATTTTGATTGGTTTAGCTGTTTACTTTGTTTATTCAGTGTTCCATAGTTATGGAAAAGACCCATCAACTTCGATCCCATCTTAAACCAAAGTCTGTGTTCATTGCTCCAGCATGGACTGTTGGACGAGACAACTTCAGACCGATCAGTACGCCCATAGTAACCATAATGTCAGTTTCGAATAGAGTAATAGATCCAAAATTCAACTCACTGCCAATAGGTGGCATAAAAAACTGCATTGTGCACCTTTAATATAAAATTACAACCTTTTTAAATGGTATATGAAAGCAAATGCACCAGTATTCTGTATAATGTAATCATTGAACTAGGCTAAGGCCAAATGATGACTGGATTCAAAAGGTCCCATCTGCGCTGCATGGCTACAGAAAGAGGTCACCTAATGATTTGTGAGACGAGGCTGCTTCTGTTGTCTAGACGGCCGTTTACCTGAGTTCACCGGTGTTATTTTGTTCAGTCCACACTCAGAATATTCAAAAGATGTAATTTCCTGATCTGTATGCATGTATCTTTATGATTGACAACTATCCAAATGTTTATCCATTATGATGCCAGGTACGAACGATTGTTGATAAAATGATAAAAAGAAATGTTGCCCTCACGGCTGGAGACCCTGAATCTGCACCGGAGTACAGTGGTTAACTTCCTCTGGTTTTAATACATCATCCCTCAGTCATTAGTCAACAAACACACAAAAACAATGTGGATGCTGGGGAGAATTGAGCCATGCCTACTGAAATAAACAATGTGGATGCTGGGGAGAATAGAGGCAGGGCCTACTGAAATAAACAAATGTGGATGCTGGGGAGAATAGAGCCAGTGCTTACTGAAATAAACAATGTGGATGCTGGGGAGAATAGAGCCAGTGCTTACTGAAATAAACAATGTGGATGCTGGGGAGAATTGAGGCAGTGCTTACTGAAAAACAAATGTGGATGCTGGGGAGAATAGAGCCAGTGCTTACTGAAATAAACAAATGTGGATGCTGGGGAGAATAGAGCCAGTGCTTACTGAAATAAA
>JACXGJ010015267.1:0-13743 GCA_016801105.1 Esox niger | reverse complement strand
TGTGTGTGTGAGAGAGGCTGGGGGCTAGGCTCTGCTACAGGCCTTGGGGCTATCTGTTGATTGACTGGGCTGCGTTCCCAGTTGTGGTGACCTCAGGGACACTGTACTGAGGCTCCGTCTGTCTGCCCGCCCACCTTTCTGTCTGTCGGTCTGCCTGTCTGCCTGCCCATTCTACTGTCTGTCTGTGCATCCTTTCCCCAAACCTCCCCACTCCTCACTCTGTGGCCTTTCAGAAGGGCAACTGGTGCCCTCTCCTCCCCTCCTCCCCCTGACACCAACACATCAACACATCCCTAGTGGACAGTGATAATGAAGCCACCATGTGGATTCTCTGCTGCCGGGCCCACTCCCAGTCCAACACTCTCCCGGCTTGCATTCCAAATGCCACACTGTCTTCATAGCGCACTACTTCGAGCAGAGCCCTACGGGGAGTGTAGGCAATAGTGAACCATTGGGGATCCTCCCCCAAACGTGAATCCCCCCCAACCAGCCTTGTTATCACTACTCATTGGAGGGCAGGTGCAGTCAATTCACCTTCGTCCTTGTCCTTAATCTGCGCCGGGCCAAATAATATCAACACCACAACATTTTAGCAAAGCAGACGAAGAGAGTGAGAGACAGAGAGAGGGAGATGGAGGGAGAGAGTGAGAGAGGGAGAAAATGCTTTTAGAGAGGGCTGTTATCTGAGAGAGGCTTATTATAGATATTAATAAATGAAACGGGTGACCGAAAACTGTTAGTCATGCGTTGAGATGGCAATGGCTAAATGCTTCACGCATGAATTGGCTGGTTTTTCAGACCCCTGCCAATGTATTTTCTATCGCCGCCCGTATCCCCCTTTAAACCCCCCCCGGTGTATCCATTTTAAATTGTAGAAATCCATTGGTTTCGATATGTGGGTATTTTAAACAGCAAGCAAACAGAGTGATTAATTAAGCTCAGGCCCGGCTATTGAGGGCCAGAAAATGCTGTGATTAAATTGGATGATTAGGGTAGTCATTTGTGTCCTGTATGAGTGGGAGGACCCGTCACAAACACTACAGGGGCCATGGTCCTCCACGACATTCCCCTGACAGGCCTACTCTCTCTCTCGCCCTTTCTCACTGTCACCCTCTCTCCTTCTTTTTCTTTCTCTATCAACCTTTCTATTTCCCTCTTACCCTATCAATGTAGAATGATGAAGTTTACCTGCAGTGTGTCAGAGGGATAAATCAACAGCGGAAGTGGTGAGAGCAGAGCAGGCGATGTGATTTAGCTGAGATAACAGCCTGAGTGGACCCAGGGTTACATTAGCCTGTAAACACTGCCCAAAGGACACTGCCACTGTAATGTTGAAAACGCAACAATATTGTAGAATTCTTTCTGACATTTTGATTCATGCAAAGCTACCAAGACAACTTAGTTTAATTATGAAACGTATTACTGCTGCCTTAGTCAAGCCAATTAAATTTGATTGGATACTTTCTTTGTTCAACAAGCTCTTTTCATGTCATTTTAATTTACTGTCAAAGCAGCCTGAATATTGAAAACTAAATTATTTACTGCAGGCTCCATAAGCCAATAATGTTCCATTTGTCTGGTACTGAGAAGGACTAGACTAACAAGATTATTAAGGACATTAGTTGTAATGGTAAATGTCCTTCACTTTCTTTGAGCCTTCATGCTGTGAGACAATGCACTTCAAACAGACTCTACTTAATCCATAGAACAGCCTGTCATCTAGCTGGCCTGTTCTACAAACTGAGGCGGTTGCTGTGCCGCAGGTAACCCAGATTAGACAAGAAAAGTAGAGTATGCAATACACTCTCTTTCTTCACCCCTATACATTCTTCAATGAGAACTCCTTTAAATATTTCAATTTGAAGACCTTGCGCCCTCAAACGAAACCCCAAAATGTCCCTGAGAAGCTTCTTTGAGGAACCATTTAATAGTGGTTCTTCAGAGAACTTTTAAAGGATTTGAAGACCTTACAGGGGGTTCCCTACAATTTTAATTTGAAGAAGCCTAAAAGATCCTCCACTCCAACTTTTAGAAGTTACATTACCAAATGACTCCTTAATCCCGGACATTCAACACGTCAGAGTCCTATTTTCTGCTCCAGCAACCAAATGTACTTACAACTGCACCATTTCTACATTGAACCTAGATCTTAGTATTTGCTAAGTCTTCAAACTATTCTTTAAACTATTTTCCACAACTGTCCTTGTCCTTGGTATAAGGACCTTGGCTAGAGTAGGAGGCTAAGACCTTCATGGCATCTGAAAGCAGTGCCCTGCTCTACTCCTGCTCCTATACTGTAAACCCACAGTGGTGATTTGTACCACTTTGTGTGGGTATTAGATCCAGCTGACTAAACGACCAGTCACAACGCTAGAAACAAGCCTTTCCATATTCATTCCAACTGTCACTCTGATTTATTTCTCCATTATTGGTCCATTTGCAGAAGCACTAATTACTGAGTCCACCGACGCAAGGTATAGTGCATGGCTACATGAGCAACTAGCGCAGCTAAGGTACTATAGTAAAAATAAATGCTTTTAACTCTTGATCTTTTGTACATTTGTCCCGCAAGGTCTCCAATTTTCCTTTGAAAAACAAAAGGCATAAACTAATCGTGTGTTGCAGGGAGTATCACAAAAAACAAGTTCATAAACAAGAAAAAAAAATCAATAAACATTAAAATACACGTGATATTACCACACACAAAGACACATCATGAAGGCGCCTAGCAGCGCAGTCCCATACTCTCATAAGCTACTGGCAATATTTGCTTTGTTGTCTCCATTGATGAGTGAAATAGGCCATTAGGACCATATTTACACAGAAGCACACATACTCTTCATTAAGACCAACCATCCAAACATCTATGTGATTTCATGTCCCACAGAAAATGTCTTGTAAAAAGTAATTTCATATTTACTCAGAAAATGACTTGCATTCCCCCCGCAATGTTTATTCTTCTCAGTCTTCCATTTAATGGCTATCTATTCAGGAATATGCGCAAAGTGGCTACACTATTCTCCGTCATTAAAATACATTGATCAACAACAATGCTTCCCAGAGCTGTCTGTGCCCACAAAAAGGTGAATAAGTAATTGTTTCCATGGCAATTACTTTATTTGGTCATGCATACTAAAATAAATAAATAAAACAACACAAACATGCCCACCAGCATTCCAATGCAGCCAAAAGCAATTTCCTCTTCTAAATTTAGTTATGCAAAGCCTATGGGCATCATCAGCATTTAGTAATTACTTTTATAATTACTGCTGTTTTGCTCACTGTCATTCAATTTTTCTTACACCGCGACTGGGGAATCGAACATCTCACATTCGCAGCTGGGCAAATTACTGTCCACTTATTAAGTGAGAGACAAATATAGGAAGCAGTTTAGCCCACGCCGTTCCCCCACAATAATACACATAAGCGGCCATTTTTCCAGAAGGTGGATATATGCCAAGCGTGTCTGGTGTCCCCAGTGTCTGTCGTGATGGGAACACATCAGTTCCAACCCATGGCCCCTATCCGCTATATAGTTCAGTGGTTAACCAGGACAGGGTCATTTAGGACGAAAACCATTCAATTCCTTGTTGCCATCAACAACGCGTGTGGCACAGTGGGCATCAGGGGGAAGTGTGCTGTAATCAGCAGCCTTTTCAGCTCCAACCTGTTCACCTAAAACCCTTCCTATTGAAGGACTGGGTCACTTAACGCTGACTGCTGGATGTGACTGCCAGCTGGTCAGAAAACATGCTAAACACTGTTAGGTATGTGGAGTTATAGTAGTTCATATTCCATAAGGCCCTTGATGTGTGGCACATTGGTAATATCCGCCAAGCACAGGAATGGGGAAACGTTTATTACTCAGTGGGAAGTGGACGGATATGATATCTACGGTGTTGGTCATATGGGAGGTAGGGGGCTAGACAGTGGAGCAGAGAAACGGGCATGAAGACACGGCAAGGTCAATGGGGAAAAGTCACTGACAAAGCTGTGTCCTTTGAAGCAAGTACATGGGCTCTTGGCAGTGATTCCATTCATTTAAGGGTATGGTATGGCTAGAAAAATATGACCAACTGACAGGTACAATCGCTGGAAGAGTGCGAAGTAGAAAGTGCTCTGGACCATTTTCCCATGTATAATAAGACCATACACGCATTTCAAAGGAAAGGATTTTGATACAGTATCTACGAACCAATTAAAGAAGTACATTTGTGAAAATACAGCATTTGTTTGATTAGAATACTCTGATAATGGACAAACAATTACATTTGCAGACCATACAGTACAATTTGTGAAGATACTGTAAGTCCTTTCACACATAATAGAAGAAACTATTAGCACTAGCAGCAGGCAATTTAATAAGACCATGGCAAGAATCCCTGTGCTGTTCTATCTTGACTGTAATTAAAACAACTAAGCCAGCGTTATTCCCAAAGCAGCGCACTACTTTTGAATTCTCCAGGCCCTGGCAAACCCGGTGTTGACACACTCAGGTCTGAGCCCGTTCCACGGACCGACACCCAGTAACCTGCAGCTTGACGGAAATCAAATAGTGTGAGTCGACATGTGGTGGGCATCTCCTGTTGGTTCCCACTTTGAAGACGAAGCTTGTGCCCTAATCCATAAGAGCTTTCATTGGCTGACAGACAGCATTTTGGTCAGGTGACACGGTCAGTTGCCTTACTCCAAATCAATTCCACCAGCCGTCAGTGGGGCAATTCTCACCTTATGAGTAAACTATGTCTGACCCAAATTGCGAGAAGCAGGGAGAAAACAGGCAGACATTTCATTTACTGCATGTATCGTAAAATCCGAACTGTCCAAGGCCATCTCGGGGCATTATTTTATTGGTACATTTTTTTTAGCTATTTAATTCTTACTGTTCATAAACTGTGGCATTTTGGTGGCTGCCCTTCGCTCCGCTCCGATCCCTCTGCTCTGCATGCATGAATAATCATAGGCCCAGGTGGTGCAGAGTTAGAGGGGGTCAGGAGGCACGCGGCAGCCTCAAAACAACAGAAAGGTCACGCTTGTTTGTGCAGTGTCCTTCAACAGATGTGAACCGCCTTTGACAGAGACTAGCAAATTTCGGTTAAAATGCTCCGAAAAAATTAGTTGATGGGTCAATTACGGTAAAGGTCAATGGAAGGCAAGAGAGGAATAAAAAGGGAGAAACGGCGGGAAGTTATGATAATAAATCAAGAGCGTTTGGAGAGAATCGGAGGTCAAATTCCTTCAGCTTTGATGCCAGTAATATTGGCTGCCGCTTTTATTACTTATCGGAGCCTCCAATACTCCGCTTTGTCACCTTGGTTTTGTATGGCAGAGAATGGAGTCTGGTTTTAATGACGTGTGGCAACTATGCGAGACATAACCCGGTTGAAACGCCAGCTCCAACCCGGGATTTATTTTGAACAAAAATAGCTAAGAAAAAAAAAGGAAGATAGAATGAGATTTTTCCCTAAGCAAAGATCCATTCCTAAAGCCAGAGTGGATTTGCAAAACCGACACACTGGTACGGAGATTTCCCTAAAGGTTACAATCATCAGTTATTAAGTAGAAATGCCTCGCCAGAAGTCGGCTCAGTTTTCTCCACAGCATATCTCAGATAATAACATATTCATGGTAACACCGACAGGGGTGTGTATGCTAAGGCACAAGGCAAATTGATTGAGGGACTGGGCTTGCCAAATGAACTGGCCTGCCCATGTATCAGAAACAATATTACTCTGTTGCTGTATGCAGCTAACCTTGATCCGTGCAGCACAAACAACCCTGAAGAGAAATGGGCCCGGCCTAGCCTCTCCGCTCCCTCTCATCTGACACAATAAACCAGCAATGAACCCGCCCTCCTGCTTTCTCTCCATCGCCGCGCTAAACCTGGCTCCAGCGCGAACGCCGGTGACATCTGTAAACCAATCAGAATGTATGACCCCTCCGCATCCTCTCCCGGTAACCACGTCGTACCTACATCTCTTCCGGCCGACGTGACGCATGACCCGCGGGCGGCGGCCGGGAGCTCCCGGTCAGCCTCATCTAATGCAGCCTATTCAGAAATAAACACTGATTCATGGCTGGAGGAAAACGGTCGGCCGTCTCCATTAGCTGGCGGCGACGCGTGGCAACAAAAGGGACGGGATCGATACGCCGCTCTTTTCAGATTGTACTGCAAATAAAAAGTGGTGAGTTAGTGATTCAATTCAGACCGGCACTATGTGTCTGCCGATAGGACTGGAAGGACGAGGCGCATGGCGGAGTGAGGGAGAGCATTGTTCTACGAAGGTGGACGGGGGGCAGACGTCAACCCGGTGTGTGTAGTCATTAAAATATCCAAATGTAAAACATTGGTGGTTCAGTCCTGCCGGCAGCATTGTGTAATCATCTTTGATTGAATGCAAAGTCTAGGCTATAGGTCTGAGCTGAGTTAGGAGGAAATCCACAAGTCTGCTCAAACCCAAATAATTAAACTGTATACATTCTCTCATTAAAATGCATGTGTCTCTTCAAAGCCAGACAACAATGATGCCATCTGGTGTGTGTGTGTGTGTGTGTGTGTGTGTGTGTGTACGTGTGAGTGTGCGTGTTAGGTGTGTGTGAGCCTCCGTGCATGCTTGAGTGAGTGCGTGCCTCATGTGCAAGTGTGCGCGCACCGCGCCTTGGCAGAGTGAACGGCGCGCATTGACTGAACATTTCTGCAATTTACTTTAATCTTTCCGCTCATTCCGAGTCCGGCAAAGCCTTTTAAAATATACAGCGCTCTATGTCCTTTAAGTGCACTGCACAAAGACCCAATTTCAAAGGTAAATTCAGTTACATTTGGACTCGGTATTGCTCCATGCGCCAGGCTCAAAGCTTACATCTATCAAAGTTCCATGTTTTAATGTTTAATATTTGTGACCAGATGACAGTCAACAGAGTGCTTCATTTCCCTACCACTCTAACATTAAGTTTAGACCTGAGTACAGTAATCCTGTCATGACCCACAGGAGTGGATGTTTTAACATCATTTTTCAACGTACAGTTTAACCAGCGACAGAATTTCAATGCTCATGCAAAGACACACATCAAGGCTGTCCGGTAAGGATACTGCATCACTGATATGAACATCCGGTACTGAACGGGATAGACCTGAATTATGGGTAGTAGGATGGTGGACAAGGAGCTTACCTTTAACCGATGTGTTGGGCGGAGGGCCCTCTATGCGCAGGTTCCATGGTGGATCTCCCTGGTTGGCGAAGTCCCTCATCTTCAGGTAGCTGATGGTGAGGCGGATGATGGAGGCCTTGTCCAGCTGGCTGGTGATGGCACCAGGCAGGGGCAGCATCTTGGCCAACTCGTAGAACTCAAAGTTCTCCTTCCCCCGCCGCGAGCGAGCCGCGTCTCGGGACTTCTCTTTCCTCAGAGCCTGCAACCTGGACGGTCCAAAGAAAGGAGAGGGGTAAGGACCGGCGCTGTGTTCAACAGACATGATCTGATGTCAATCCCATTGGAATGTAAACGCCAATACTAGTATTTCAGACTGGGTGCCTGGTCGGTGCCTAGCAAAAACAGGAAGGTCCAACCTCAGCTAAAGTCGGGGTAGTACTGTAAGCTGTGACCTTATTCGGCACATTGCAGCGCCATAAGCAGGTTGTCAACCAACACAGAGACACTTGTTTAGATAAGAGTTCTTGAAATACATGAATTGGTTCAATTGGCAAGTTTTCTGTTTTCCGTTGCAAAATGTTTTGGTATGGTGACCTATTGACTGCTGTCATACAGTGAACTGAGTCTAGGTTACAGAGCTATTGTAGGCAGCACATTAAGCCACCGTCAGTCAGTCATGGCTGTTAGTGACTTACTCTACTCCAGAGGGAAGGCTCACCACAATTGATTCAGTCATTGGAATTTAGAAGTGGGTCGAAGTTCTGATTAGCTTTGGCCTTGGGTCTCTCAAGACGGCCTGCTCGATGACTTTCAGATTGCCTTTTTTTAAGCAGAGACACTGCAATAGTCTGAGAGGGAGCTCTCCCATTCTTTCCCTGAAGCTGAAATAGTTTCACGAAATGAGCTCATATTCAAAAAGGCCAAACACTGCACTGACCTCACTTTACACTGTCTGTCTGGAAGCTTGGTGTAATATTTCTCCTCAATATTTCTACTTCAATTCATTTATTCGTGTCAGATGCCTGAACTAGTAAGATACTGTGTGCAATATGTGCAAACAGACAACTGGGCAAATATACTTGATATAGCCTAGCATACTCATGTATAGGCCTTCAATCCCTTTGTGCAGCAAATCACGTGACCTATTGAAGGATGCATGGCCGGTTCTAGTCAAACACTTCTGTCCCCTTCAGTCACTGTGTTATTGATTTCATATCAAAGAACTCGGAGCAGACAGTTCCATACTTCCATAACACAGCACCCAACTTTCTACGGTGTTCATCATCCAAAGCCCTATTTAATTAAGTTGCCAATAAATCACAGAGGACCCTCTGGGCTCCCCACTGGCCGACACTTAGATTAATTCTTTACCACCACAAATGCAAAATCAGTTAGAACAGACTTGAAAGATGAGGAAAGGCACCGGTTTTCCCGGCAAAGATGAAAAATGACTGTTGGTGAAGAAAATCACTTCACGTTGTTTGTTGTTCAGTTATCAGTGACTCGAGCGAAAACAGACATCAGGCAAATGTAAAAAAAGGCTAAAGCAACACAAGGCCCCCCCATCTACCTCTGCCCCGTCAGACATAAAACAGGCTGAAAAGAGGGATTCATAAATTCAGACATTCGCAATGTCAAAAAAAGAAAACGTGATTCAAAATTCCCCAGGCATCACTTCAAACTATCCTCCCGTTGAGCTAAAAAGAATACCTTGTGCGTCAATGATACCGCACTCATAGATGTCAAGATCAATATTAGCTTTAGCGAGCATATGAGTGTAACAGGATAATTTCACTGCCAAATATAGATGCACCCTCTGCCTTTACATCTCAGTACCAGATTGCCATTCTCGATCATCTGAACTGGCTCGGCAAGAAAAGAAAAAAGGCCATTTGACGGTCCGCTGCTCAGACAATACTTAAAGCTAGTTGCAATGGTTGTTTGGAGGCCCAACTGAGCAGCAGCATTTCATTTGTACCACAAACTTGGAAAGCAGTATGTCGGCCTGACAAACACTCGTTGATGCGACACGGTTACGTGACCTTCAGACAGCAGACATATTCATCATGTTATACCAGAGTAAATGTAACACATTTTTTATCAATGTGAATTAAATCATGTCATTTTTCAAAGGGAACAACTCAAAGGCTTTTTGAGAGGACAGCCAGGGAGGAGGTCCAAACGTTTGGCTAAATTTAGTTTATTTATTTGTTATTTTATTATCATATCTTATTTATTTACCTTTTATTGGTGGGGGGGGTGCCCCATTAAAACAAGATCCTAAACATTTTATTGCACAATTTCAACTCGTCTTGCTTTTCTAATGAAAACCACAACTTTGAATTTATTTTATTGATCCTCATCCCTATTTCCAACCAGCCCAACCAAAATAATTATATATATTTTTAAGCATCATTTTAAAAACATTATCTATTTTTCAAGAGACACATGGCCAAACTAGCCGCAATATCGTTTCAAAACAAAATAAACCTACATTTAAAAGCATTAAGGTACACAGGAGGTCAACCGAACAGATCCGTTGGGAATAGTAGTTCTATTGCTGTGGCACCTAGACAGGATAACTGACGTTTCAGACCCTGTAACCACATTACAGGAATCAACTCAGTGTCAATGGTCCACTGCTGTTTAGCAAGTCAATTTGTAAATAGCAAGGAAACACTTCCATCGTTTTTTTCGGTCCACGCAGCAAACAGAGCCCATTATCTGGGTACTGGATAGTCATGTCCAAAACAGAATGACTAGAAGGACAGCGCCAAATCTCGAGAAGCCCGTTTATCAGGAGGGACCGATCTTTGTGCAGCAAGACCCATCCCTTGCACTACAGTAAACTGTCTGGACCACAAAGGTGGAAAACTACTCTCAGTGTATTCTGAATCATACCAACCCACCTCCCAACATAAATCTCAATGACATAATAGGGAGAGAAAAAACATACTGGCGAATGTTTACTTGAGAATAGAATGCTTATGGCCCACACAGAAAAATGCCAGCAGGGAAATCAGGCTGTGTGGGATCAGTGTGTAGGAATAGAGAGTGGCATTGTATTCACGTTTCCTGCTTTCTGTCGTCTCTGTGAGAGAACCCCAGAGTACAGTTAGTATTGTTGAAATGGAAAGGATTGTTGAGAGGTTGAGATTAGAGAAATGAAATGTACACAGAACAAGCAATTTGTTCACAAGCAGTTACAAGCCTCCAAAACAAAGTCAGCATCCATTTTAAGTGCATTAGCCTTGACTTCTATACTGACGGGGTAACTTGTAACAATAACATTATTAGAGAAATACCAAGCAGACTAAACTTAACACTCGATCTGAATGTTCTAAGAGGCTGCCAATGTGCAGTGCCTGATGTATTTTCGGGCGAAACTATTTGATGTGTTTAGTAGTGCTCGCGCAAACGACGGCAACGCGGCTTCTACCTACGGGGTCATTTGCCAATGAAATTAATGGACGTCTTCAGTTGAGATGACACACCTTGGTGAGCCTGCTGTCTGAGATATCGCTCTATTTAGCCAATCACCAAACCACCCCGCCGTTCAACTTTTGAGGACAAGGAGAATACATCAAGCGGCTGAAACTTGCGCGCAAATGATCATTTAGGATTGAAGTAATTGGTTTCATCAGTGTCGAAAAGGCAGCCAGAGCAGAAATGCCACTTTAGATTAGGGTGCTCCTGAAGAAATGGATGACACCACTGATCGGGGGACTAAATGCCAAAACCAATCAATTGCGTTTGTGACTCTGACTCTCCATGTGGCAGTAAAAGGCAGAAGGGGTGGGGGCTTCTCTTTCTCATTACAGAAAATGCTATCTCCTTAGTAACATGATTGAACTTCTCATCAGCCTGGTCACAGCGTGTCATCGGACCTGTCCAAACCGCCGCCAGACAATGAGAGGTTATGAAAAACAACCCTCTCCATATCGCCAACCCGCCAACTCCAGGGCCTGTATCCACCCAGCCTCTCGGAGTACCACTGCCGAGGTAAGATCAGCCTTTCACAGGCGTAATAAATACCATTATACGGATGGGGTTGGGGGGCGGGTCCGGGATGAGATTCTCTGTGAACATTGTACTAGTGCACTAAGCAGCCTGGGCACATTGAGCATCCAGTTGAACACGTGCTAAGTGGAAAAGCCCTCTGTATGAAGCTCATAACATTCGATGACGCTGTGACATCGATCATTTCAGTTAGTTCTATCACCGCACCGGTGACTCCACTGAACTGGGTTCTATACCGATGTATTACTGTTCGTCCTTAAAGGTTGTTTCTCCCCTCTAATACCATTTAGGGGCTGTCTACACATCAGACTATCCTATCAGTCTGTGAAGGGGACTCTCTATTGCCACGGATGTCCATTGCCCTTATTAAGGCTCCCGTTACAAGGTGACATTGATTGTCCTGAGAGCTCTGTGTTTGTGTGTGTGTGTGTGTGTGTGTGCGTGTGTGTGTGTGTGTGTGTGTGTGTGTGTGTGTGTGTGTGTGCACATGTGTGTTCGGGTCCATTGGATAGTCTCGGCCGTGCTCGCAGGCTGAAAGTGCATGGCATCTAGATTGCGGGTCTGTCTAAAACCAACGACAAGCAACTAGCCAGGTACTGCTATGTGTCAGATGTCAGCCTGGCGATAAGGAAAAGAAAGTACTTTCTGTAACTGTGTGTAGATATTCATGACCTTTGAACTGTTAGTATCTGTTGACTGTTAATTATTACAACAGAGTGTGCAAGTGAGGTCCCTGTGCCAAATGCACAATAGCATTCATTCTAGGACATGACTATAATGCACTTACAGATGACAGTCTGTTTATTGCAAATATAAAGGCATTTCTTTAAACCCAATTGAAGTAGGCCTAGCTGACAGTGATGTGATCTGTAGTTTATCACTTCTCTGGTTCTTGCAAACTCTGTCATTGTACAGTACAGAAACACAGTGAGCTAAACAGACATCTTTAGGTGGGCAACTACATCCTCACAATATTTTTCCAAGAAAACTATTGTTTCAGGAGCACTGGCGTAATGCCACCAAGAGGCCCAGCATGGGCCCCCTACCCACCGCGGGCCCAGGGACAACCGCACCTACTGCACCCTCTATAGTTCCGCGCATGTTCAAGAGGTTTAAGCATTGTTGTGGGCTTGCAACATCCAAATTCTCAATAAGAAATTCTGATTCCGATATGAAAAAAAGTGATGGAAGATTTAATGTATTTCAATTAAAATTCTAATAGGATCAAATGCAGGCTTCAGTCTGCATTGTCTGTAATCCAACTTTGAACAACTACCACTTCTCACACATCTGATAAATGCCCAAGTTTTTCACAATAGCTGACGTGAGTCAGTGAAACTACTTTAATTCCTTACAACAGGCTACATAATAGGGTAATTCGTGTGTTTGTGTCAGCGAGAACTCAACTGTTATTATCCATACTTTGATTTTTTGTTATTTCACAGTTTAGCCTGGGGGCAAACAACTTGTTTTCAGCTATGTCCTGGACAGTGTTGTAAGTTAGAAAATTACAATGATAAAAAAAGCCAATTAAAATGCCCATTGTAAACAAGTACTTTATTTTGTACTTTCAGTAGTTCAAACCAAGTTGTCAAGTTTGGAAGTTTCATTCAACAATTTCAGCGTCCTGAACACAATTGACATGTGATTATGTTGTATTTAAATCTCACCATGTTCATAAGGCGGCCAGGAGTCCTGGGAATTGATCAATTAACAGCGAGCATAGCATACTCCTTGTTAACTTTTAACAATTTGACCCATGATTGTAGCAGCCAGCTTGTAGAGCCTCTAAACCACCAGTATTTATTATTCCTAGGCTCTGTGACCAACACTCACACATTAGCATGTGACGGAAATGGACTGAAAGAACAAATAGACCCTGTTGATTTAGTTAGTAAATGGGAACACTTAAGAGCCAATTAAAAAAACACAAAGAATAAAAGGTGTATTTTTCCCCGCTCTGCACTCGTTTTCATTCATCTGCATTCTTTCTTTCTGTCGTTGCTGCTCTGCCTCTTGCTGTGGCATTGACGCCATTAAAAGAAATACCTGCTATAACACAAAGATGAGGGGAGAGAGAAACAGGAAAGCAGAGGCGTTAATCAGCCGTCTAGCTACATATTGATTAAACTACAATGATGTGGCCATTTGGATGAAAAAAAAACTGCAAATGATGCACGATAACACCCCGCCGTTAGTCAGTGAAATCCCCCTCTCTACTGGGAAAACCAGCACCCGCAGCTCAGAGGCTTGGTGGAGAGGCCGTCTCTCTCATAGACCTGGTTGCCAGGTCTATGAGAGAAACAGAGAGTATGTTCAGAGGGTCTGGGTCTATGAGAGAGACAGAGTATGTTCAGAGGGTCTGGGTCTGTGAGAGAGACAGAGAGTATGTTCAGAGGGTCTGGGTCTGTGAGAGAGACAGAGTATGTTCAGAGGGTCTGGGTCTGTGAGAGAGACAGAGAGTATGTTCAGAGGGTCTGGGTCTGTGAGAGAGACAGAGAGTATGTTCAGACTTTCAGGGTTTGTGAGAGAGACAGAGAGAATATTCAGAGGGTCTGTGAGAGAGACAGAGAG